>JASVEL010003015.1:0-266299 GCA_032618575.1 Nicotiana noctiflora
TATCTTGTTAGTTGTAAGATTAATCACAAAGTATTTTGTAGAGGTGAATTCTACCATGTTACCTGTATCACAATTGTGATACACTTATTAGGCTGTACTTCAGTCCATCTATCAAGTAGATGTTCTCAACAGAGTGAGTCGGTCTTACCTACCTTTTCAACACCAATGATCTCATCTTTCTTCCCATTTCCAAATGAAACATTACTTTCTTTAAGGTCCTCAAGTGAAAGGAACTGGTTCATTCTTCCTGTCATATGATTTGAGCAGCCGCTATTCATCTACCATATTTGGCTGCTTCCCTTCACTTGGACCTATAAAATAAAATCAGGGGTTAGTCTTAAGAACCCAAACTGGCTTGGGTTCTTTTCTATAGGAAAAAGGATGAATCAAATAATAAATTCTCTATTCTTTTGACTTGCCTTTTCTTTTTAAGTGCATTCAATTTTATAGTGACGTCTTTCCACAGTGTGTGCAAATCTTGTTCTCGGGAAGTGTGAGGTACTTGCTTTTGGGATTCCACATACATGTCGGGTTCCCAAAGCCAATTCCTCTTTTGTTGCTACTATGGTGTTCTTGTAGCCATGAAAGTGCATCGATGGACCTGCTCCATTTACAAGTTCTGTCTTGATCATGCTTGAACTTTCTTAGATCCTCTTTTAGAATAATTACTTTTTAATCCCTTTTGTATAATTCATTTTTTGTTTTCCCTATATTTTCTTTTAAAGTGAGGTGTGTGTGATCAACTGTCTTTTTGCTTGTTCCTAATTTCTGTTTTAGATTTTTAGATCTAAGCTCTAGGACTGTTGAGTGAAGTGTGTGAACCTAGTTCCTCAACAAAGTATTTTCACTTACAGTTTCATTAACCCTAAGTTCCAGGTTTTTGCACTTAGCCTTCAAAATTACACACCTTTTAGACAATTGTTCATTAATTTGTTCTAGCGGTAACTTAAATTACCTTTCTTTAAACAATAATTCAATATTGCCTTTGAGATGAAATACACTTACCCGAGTTTCTTCATTAGATTCTTCAATGGTCATAAGTGCATTTTCATCCTCATCATCATTATTTGAGCTTTAACTAAGCTTTCTCCCCAAGCAACAACCATAGCCTTGGTTGATTCTTTGTTATTGCTTTTCTTGGGTTTAACGTGTTCCTTCTTTCAGCTCTTTCCTCCTTCCATTCAATTTCCCACAAAGGATAGTTCTGGACATGGTGATCTGTATTTCCACATTTGTAGCAGCCATAATTGGTTTGCTTCTTAGAAGTTTTTGACTTGCTATAGCTTCCACTTCTTGAAGAACCCTTTCCTCTCCTCAGGTACTTATTGAAGTCATTGGTGATCATGGCCATTTCATCATCTTCCAGGTCAGAACCTTCAGTGATTCTTAAGGCCAAGCTCTTTTACTCCTTAGGTACATTCATCTTCATGGTTTGTCTCATAAGTTCATAAGTAGGAAGGTTCCCAATTAATTTATCCAGTGGGTGAGTGGCAATATTTTTTGATTCCTGGATGGCTGGAATTTTGCTCTCCCAAGTGATAGGCAAAACCCTACTAAGTATCTTCTAGACTCTATCTTCTTCAGGAATAATCCTTCTGTCATGACCCTAAAACTGATCCGGTCATGATGGTACCTATCGTGAAACTAGGCCAACTGACATAATTCCTAAATCAAATCATTTTTCAATAAAAATTATTTTAATCCATTAAATTAACAAGGAATCTCATAGTATAAATCTAAACAACTAGTACAGAATAAATACACAAGCCAGACATCGGGGTGTCACCAGTCACGAGCAAATACAAACCCGTCTAAGAACAAGGAAGGCTAACATAGTTCAAATAAAAAATACTAAGACAATCTAAGTAAGGTAAGAAGGAGAAGCGCAGGGCTACAAATGCCAAACAGCTACCTAGCCAACTCCAGGAACCTGTTGGAAGACTAATCAACACTCATTATGGTATCCCAGACTCCTGGATCTGCACACAAGGTGTAGGGAGTTATGTGAGTATGCCAACCCAGTAAGTAACAAAAGTAAAAACATCTGAGCAGTAAGAAAACAAATAGTCTCACGACATAGCACTACAACAAATACAGTACGTTTCCAAAACAGTCAAAAAACACTATATTGTAAAAACAAATTTAGTTTCAGTAAAACCCTTTTCTTTTAAAATATCTTTCAATAGTTTCAAGCAAGTAAATAAAACAATGATTAAAATGATAGAAACTTGAACAAACCATAGGTAGAACATGTACCCTAAACCGCCCCTCGGGGAAAATATCACAAGAACTAGCCCCTCGGGCTATCTCACAATCGCTCTTAATCAGCCTCTTGGGCAATAACACGAAACAACAACAGTCCCTCGGCAATATCACATCACTCACACTAGGTAGCCGCGCTCACTAGGGGTGTTCAGACTCCGAAGGGGCTTCCAAAACCCAAGCACTCCCCCGACCTCTTATATATCACAAATCAATATAACATGCTACGACACACAACTCGATCCCGTAATATCCTTATGACATAAGCCATCGGCCTCACTAAGTCAGAAACCTCTCAAGCCACTCGAGAAACAGTAAAATAGGATATTCAGCCCAAAAATCATTTACAATATCAGATAGATTAAATACGACTGAGTTATATGAAAACATTAAAAGACATGTTAGTTTGTATGGGTCCACAAAATAGTAGAGTACCTCGTCCTTTATGAGATTCTGCGGAGAATGCTAATAAAATTGTAAGTAACTAAGGCAAAGAATTTTTACGTGGAAAAATCCCATACAATGGGATAAAAAAACTATGACCTATACCCATAGGTTTCAACTTCAGTAACTTGTAAAAACCTATTACAAGCCACTTTGTAATGAATCCATTATAAAGAATTTTACTCAACTAATTTGTAGTACTGTTACCACAAGCCACTTTGTGACTCCCTAGTTACAAAGACTTTTACTAACTTGTGATGCCCTCACCATAAGCCACTTTGTTACTCTACAGTTATAAAGGCTTTTTCTTATGACTAAACCTAGTCACAACATAAACTCAAAGAGTTTATGCATTTACAAGAGGATTCATATTCAACGCTTCTAGTTAAGCAATTTAGGAGATACAATAAGTACAATCACAAAGTTACATCTCAACTAAGGACAACAACATGCTAACTTTAGGAACTAGTCTGTAGTTGCATTTAACTTTGTTCTTCAAGCTCATGAGAATTGATTTCTCTGTTTTTGAAAAAAACCTTGAATGAGAAACTGAAACATTCAAGTAATGTTTCAATATAAAATCATGTTGGTACACCTTGGTCATATCACTTGAAATGATGTTAGTACTTTAGTTGGTCAAGGAATGATAGACGTTGGAAACAATGTAGTGTGGTAGAAACAATGCAAGCAGTTACTGTATTTCCAGCTGTGTCCAATTGAATTTTTACTGCTACGAGGGAACCACAAAGATATCAGTTCCTTGTTTATTTTCCTAGCTGCTGAAAGTATAACAGTTCACAATTAACTGGAATCCATTAAATGTAGTGTAGTTCCAAGTGAATCAGGTTCCCTATCTGTTCCTTGACATTAAGTTTGTTTGATCATCCAAACATAATACAATGACATTAAAAACCTATCAATTTCCCCCTTTTTGATGATGATAAGCTTAACAATGATAACGTGGATATAGAGCTAAGAGAACCAAATTAAGTAACAGAAGAACACAAGTTCCCTTTGACTTTACAAGTTCCCCCAGACTTTTTGCCCTTTCCTTTCTTACACATGTTCCCCTAACTTTATGGCCATATTTACACTATTTATTTCCCCCATAATGGCATCATAAAAAGATAAAAACAGAAGAATAACATAAAGAAGTCCAGCCAAGCTAACACATGCCACATATGTGCACATAAACATAAGAGAAAATAGAAACATAGGAGTAAATCTATAATATAATAAAAGAGGATATTTTAATATGAATTTTCTTAAAAAGCAAACGCAACATTGGAATGTTAAAACGTGATCAGTAGTGTTTCACTCCAACCACATAAGAAAAAGTAAACAAGACATCTGCAAAAATAAAACAAAAAAACTTAAAGAAAATTTCCAAAAACTGGTCACAGAAAGGGTACTTAGGGGGCACTAGGAGTAAAAGGCTTAGATGATGCAAGAAGTGCTTGGAGAACAAGGTCCATTCGGGCATTGGCCGAAGTTTTCTCATTGGGAAGTTCTGCTTTCAGGTTCTCTACTTGCGCCCTGAGATAAAAATTCTCCTTTGCCAAATGAGTTACTTCATCATTTGACGTTGGAACCCATCGGGCTTGCTGACCTTCCAGGATAGCATTTCTATCCTTCAACCGATAAATCTCTTTAATTACACTATTTAGAGCATTAATTAGCTATGAGACGGTTGATATACTTCCTACTCCTCCATTTTTCTGTAGGCACTCACATTCTTCCAATGTCGTATGTGAGAAAGTCTGCTTCTTAGTCCCCACCTTGACTTGTCCCAATGGCACCTTAAAGTAATTAAACACTCTGGTAAGAAAAAACCCGTATGAAAGGCCATGATTACTATCTTTGAAGGTAGCAACCTTTTGCATGTGCTCAATCATAATAGCAGGAAAGCTTACAGGATTAAAGTTATCAAGTTGCTCCATCAAGAACATGTCAAACTTATAGGTCACATACCTACTCTCAGCTCGAGGCAATATAACTTTGTTGACCAATTCGAAAAGCAATTGATAGATATGGAGGAACACCTTCTTATGGATCTGGTCCTCCTTTTGGTTTGCGTTGTCCTTTACCATGACATTTTTGAAGTTAAATTGACAGACATCTTTTATAACGGACAGATCGGCTGTAGGAACTTTAATAATTTCACTAAGCAATTTTTCATCAAAGACAATATCTATTCGATTCACCAAAGCACAAATATTGTCGGTCTCAACAAGAAAAAAGCTAGCAAAGAAACTTTGTACCTTAACCTCATAAGCCTTAGGGCCATCTATTTGAAATAGATGCCCCCATTGTTGAAACTCAACCATTTCAAGAATCTATCGCATACCAGCCATCTCAGAGATTGCGGGGTCAAACGTACGACCCAACAGAACCTTTTGGAGCCTTGGGCATTCTGAGCCAAGACTGACTCACTCCTTAACCACTATATAGAACCAGTTCCTGAACAATTTTAGACTTGCATTTTCCGGACTTCTCACCACTTAATTTTCCTTTTCCCATGAATTTGACTAGAACATATTCATCAGACATCGAGAACTCACTCACTACATCCTTCAATTTGGAGCTAGAAAGTGATCCATTTTCTATTGAAGTAGGCATTTTCTTTTTTTTTTGAGACCATCTAACCGGTGAACCTGATTCATTTAGTGTTTCTTCTTCCACCTCTACTATAGGAATCACCTCATCAGATATGGGTACACTGTGTTTCACCAAATTCCTCCTTTTCTTCTTACTAATTTTCCTGCTCTTTTGAATGGCAGAATTGTAGGCCACCTTAGCTTGAAGCCTGGTAGTAGATCGTTTGGTTGAAGACTCACAAGTGGATACAATCCTCCGCTTAACTATGAACACATATTGATCCTCCTCATCACTGGACCTCATATCCAAAACTTGAATGTCCACAGGCACAACATTGAATGTAGGGACAAAACTGTCCTGGGAATTAGAGCCATAACCTTGGTCCTCCAGAGAGGGATCTGGTTCCTCATGATAGAGCCCAGTCATTTCTTCTAGTGCAACATCCTCAACTGGCACTATAGATTCTTTTTCCCCAAAACCCTGGACCTTGTTTCCTGAGTAACTATCTCTTGAAGGATAACGTCAGCAGATACAAGGAATATAGATACAATATTTTCTTTCTCAATCAGCAGCAGTGCCACCACGGAATCTGTAGTAACAATGGAAGTACTCTCTGCACACTTATGACTTTGTTCTCCACTTATTTCCCGATTAGTAGGTATCTTAGAGGATAGAGAGGATGGATCAGCACTTTTAGGGATTTCTGAAATGGAGAGACAGAGAATTTGGATGATGTGTCATTTCAGTAGGGAGGGTAGGAGTGGTTATACAAGACTTAGAGGTTATTTCATTTCCAACTGTGTCCAATTGACTTTATACTGCTATGAGGTTACCACAAGGGTATCAGTTCCTTATTTAGTTTCCTAGCTCCTGAAGTTGTAGCAGTTCACATTTAATTGGAATCTGTTAGATGTAGTTTAGTTCCAAGTGAGTCAGGTTCCTTATCTGGTCCTTGACATCAAGTTTGTTAGATCGTCAAAACATAAGGCAAAGACATTGAAAACCTATCAAGACAACATGATTGAGTATAGATATTAAGTCAAAACATTGAGGTATAGTAATAAAAATCCCCTAAGGGTCCAAACAGTTGGCACGAGGCCTAAACATGGTATTTATCCCAAAACATGGCAATACTTTCCAAACAAAATAACATCAAATAGATTTCTATCAAATATGTGACTTAATAGTCGTACGGGAAGGACAAAGTCACAATCCTTAATGGTGAACGACCCCACACTCGTCATTTAACATGTGCGTCACCTCAAAGTAGTGAAAAAATGTGAAATTCGGGGTTTCATACACTAAGAAAATATGTACAATCATTACTTACCTCAAACTGGTCCAAACTCTAGATTGGAGTGCATTTTCCTCTCGAATTGACCTCAACTCGCCCTGAATCTATCCAAAATCAGAATCATAACATCAAAATAGGCTGAAGGAACCTAGCCCATGCGAAAATAGTTAAATTAACTCAAAAATCCCGAAATTGGCCAAATCCAACCCCCAGCCCACGTCTCGAAATTTGAAGAAAATCACATCACAAGATTTCTTATCCTCCCACGAGTCTATACATACCAAGAAGATCAAAATCGGACCCCGAATGGCCCCTGTAATCACCATCAAAAGCTCTTCAAAACTCAAGCTATAATATCCCAATTCCTTCTCTAATTTCTCCATTAATTTCATGATTATACCATATAATAATTGCCACAAACATATACAAGGTCCAAGTAGCTTACCTCATTGAAAACACTAAATTTCCTCATTGAAATCGAAGTTTCCAAGTTCCAACTCGACCAAAAATGGTGGATAAAAGACTAAAATTTGTGAAGTGAGGTTTATATTTGTTCTACCCAGCGATTTTGCATCTACGGTCCATTTTACGCATCTGTGATCTGCAACTGCAGACAAATTTTTGCTTCTATGGATTTTTGCTTAAAGCCCCTGATCCGCACCTGAGGCCAATATACCCACCTACGGGCTCGCAGGTGCACCTTTACTCCCGCTTCCACATAATACCCTATCGTATTTGCAACCCCTCCTTGCATCTACAGTTATCGCACCTGCGGTCCCTTGACCGCAGGTGCGGTTATGACAGAACTAGCAGCTTCAACTACATTCTCTCACTTCCAAACTTTCCGATAACCATCCAAAATTATCCCGAGGCCCCGGGAACACATCAAAAAATACGAAAAAGTCATATACTACTATTCAAACTTGTACCAATCCATGGAATAGTCAAAACAATGCCGAAACACCAAATCACTCTCACATTCTAGCCTAAGAATTCCAAACTTCCAAATTTTGCAATCGATAAAAAATTCTATCAAACCTCATCCGAATGACCTAAAATTTTGAACACACGTTACAAATGACACTACGAACCCACTCAAATATCTAGAATTCCATTCTAACCCATCAATATTTCCACTACCAACCGAAAAATGCCAAAATTCCAATTTTTCCAGATCAAGCCTAAATCTTCCGTAGACCTCAAAAATAGATTCTGATCATGCTCCTAAGTGCCAAATCACCCTACGAAGTTATGCGAACCATCATAATTCTCATCCAAGACCTTCTACCTATAAGTCAATATCCGGTTGACTTTTCCAACTCAAGCTTACTCAAAAGAGACTAAGTGTCTCATTTCTCTCCAAAACCACTCTGAACCCAAACCAACCAACCCGCTACCACATAATATAGCTGAAAAACACATAAAGAAGCAAAGATTGGGGAAACAGAGCGGTAACTCATGAAATGACCAGTCGGGTTATTACATCCTCCCCCTCTTAAACAAACGTTCACTCTCGAATGAGTGAAGAAATACACCTGAAGCCTCAAATAGTGAGCATATCTACTACGCATCTCCCTCTAGGTTTCCCAAGTAGCCTCCTCCGTGGGCCGACCTCTCCACCGCACTTTCACTGAAGCTATATCTTTCGACCTCAAATTTTAGACCTGCCGCTCTAAAATAGCCACTGGCTCCACATCATAAGTCACCTTCTAACTGAACCGCGCTGAAATCCCAAACATTAGACAGATTGCCAATATACTTCCGAAGCATAGAAACATGAAATACCGAATGGACACTCGACAAGCTAGTTGGCAAAGCCAGCTCATAAGTTACCTCCACAATCATCTGAAGCACCTCTAAAGGCCCAATGTACCAAAAACTCAATTTACCCTTCTTCCAAAATCTCATAACACCCTTCATGGGTGGAACATTCAATAGAACCTTCTCCCAACCATGTAGGACTCATCAGGAACCTTCCTATTAGCGTAACTCTTCTGTCTTGACTGCACTATAAAAATACGCTCCTGAATCACCTTCACCTTGTCCAAAGCATCCTGCACCAAGTCTGTACCCAATAGTCTAGCCTCACCTAGCTCAAGCCAACCAATTGGAGGTCTACACAATCCCTTATATTAAGCCTCATATGGAGCCATTAGTATACTTGACTGATAAGTATTATTATATGCAAACCTACGAGTGGTAGAAACTAATCCCACGAACCCCCAAAATTAATGACATAAGCATGCAACATGTCCTCCCTTATCTGAATAGTGCGCTTGGACTACCTGTCCGGCTGAGGACGAAAAGTTGTGCTCAACTATGATGTGAACTGAGTAACTTTGTCTAAATGATAGAAACTAGAACCCCATGTAAGCGAACAATCTCTCGGATGTAAATCTCTTCCAACCGCTCTAAAGAATACGTAGTACATACACGAATGAAGTGCGCAGACTTGGTTAGTCGATCCACAATCTCCCAAATAGCATCGACCTTCTTCAAGGTCTGTGGGAGCCCAACTACAAAGTCTATGGTGATCCGCTTCCACTTCCACTCTGGAACCTCTATCTGCTGAAGTAAGCCACCCAGTCTCTAATGGTCATATTTCATTTGCTGACAACTGAGACACCGAGCTACAAATCCCACAATATCCTTCTTCATTCTCTTCCACCAATAATGCTGTCTCAAATCGAAATACATCTTCGCGGCACCCGAATGGATAGAATACCACAAGCTATGAGCCTCTTTAAAAATCAACCCCCGAAGCCCATCAATATTAGGCACGCACATCCGGTCATGCATCTTCAATACCCCATAATCACCAATAGTCACATCTCGACCATCATCATGCTGAACTCTTTCCTTAAAGACAAGTATATAAGGATCATCATACTGGCGCTCTCTAATACGATCAAATATGGAAGACCGAGAAACCACACAAGCTAAGACCTGACTGGTCTTCAAAATATTCAACCTCACAAACCGATTGGCCAAGGCCTGGACATCAAGGGCAAGAGGTCACTCCCCAACAAGAATATATGCCAAACTACCCATACTCACGGTCTTCCTACTCAAGGCATAATCCACTACATTAGCCTTTTCCGGATGATTCAAGATAGTGATATCATAGTCCTTTAATAGCACCAATCATCTCTGGTGCCTCAAATTGAGATCGTTCTGCTTGAACAAGTACTGGAGGCTGCAATGATTAGCAAACACCTCACAATACACACCATACAGATAATTCCTCCAAATATTTAACGCATGAACAATGGCGGCTAACTCTAGATCATGAATATGGTAGGTTTTCTTATGGGGCTTCAATCGACGAGAAATATAAGCAATCAATCTACCCTCATGCATCAACACACAAGGGATACCAACTCTCAAAGCATCACAATACACTGTAGATAAACTTGAAGCTTATGGCGAAACTAACACTGGAGTTGTTGTCAAATCAGTCTTGAGCTTCTGAAAGCTTACCACACACTCATCCGACCACATGAAAGGAGTACCTTTTTGAGTCAATTTGGTCAAAGGTGATGCAGTAGATGAAAATCCCTGAATGAATTGACGGTAATAACCCCCAAACCAAGAAAGCTACAAATCTTTGTGGCTGGTGACACCCTGTGCCAACTCTAAACAACCTTTATCTTCTTCGGATCAACCTGAATACCCTTATTGGACACCACATACCCTAAGAAAGCTACTGAACTGTGCCAAAACTCATATTTGGATAACTTTGCATAAAGCTTATCCTCTCTCAACTGCTGCAACACAACTCCCAAATGCTCTGCATCCTCTTCTTGACTATGTGAGTACACCAAAATATCATCAATGAAGACAATGACAAACGAGTCAAGATAAGGCTGAAACACGATGTTCATCAAATGCATGGATGTTGCTGGGGCATTGTCAGCCCAAACGACATCACAAGGAACTCATAATGATCAAATTGGGTCCTGAAAGCCTTAAGAATATCCAATTCCCTCATATTCAACTGGTGATACCCTGACCGGAGATCAATTTTGGAGAACACCCTTGCTCCATGAAACTGGTCTAATAAATCATCAACACGAGGCAAATGTGATAGGCTTGATAGGTTTTCAATATCTTTGCCTTGTGTTTTAATGATCTAACAAATGTTTTAATGATCTAACAAACATAATGTCAAGAACCAGATAGGGAACCTGACTCACTTGGATTGCACTACATCTAACGAATTCCAATCAAATGTGAAATTGCTATAGTTTCAGGAGGTAGTAACACAGAAAAGGACCTGATACTCATATGGGTTCCTCATGGCAGTTGATAAGAGTGGACTCAACCTTAGGAAGAGTTGGCGCTTATTATTTTTACCCAATAGCAGTATTGGGGTCAATATCCACAGGGAGCTAGAAAAGGGAGTTGAGTATTTGTGAACTCTAGATATGTGTTTTGGCCTCTAATTGCACTTCTTCAATCTTTGGGTTTCTTTATGTTTATCAACCACAATTTTAACAACTACTAATTAAAACTAAATTATGCTAAAATATTTATTCTAGTTTGTATGCAATATAGAGAAAAGCACTAGGGCCGTTATATTTACCTAGGTGGTCAACTAACAGGTAGAGATTCCTAATGCACGAATGATGATTATAGATTTCATGCTATAACCATTGCACGATTGCACTCACTCTCACACCTCTCGGTAGAGAGAGTGATTTTACCCAAATGACTCTCGAGAGACCAATTAGGTAAGCCAATATGCCCAAGCAACATAGGGTTCAAGTTGGGTAATTACTCTCTCGAGGTATAACCCATTAATTGGGACTACCATTCTCACGGGTCCACCCCAATTCCTTGTTGGGTGAATCTTGGAGTCATAGACACTCTTTCTCAAGAAGTGTCAAGACCCACTAAGCTAGAGTTAGTGTTTGCAACCACCAAATCCTAATTAAATCATAAAATTGACCCAAATAGCAAACACCTAACATCATTCTAGCACTAAACAATCATACCTATTAATTAACCACACTAGGGTTAAGCCGCAACCCTAGCTAATAGGTTTAGCTAGACATGGAAAGAACAGGAATTGAAGAAATAATCGATAAAACCAACATACTACTTAACTATATGGATAATCTACAAGAATCCACGTTCAAAATAAGAAGAAATTTCCCAAAATAGGCTTAATCTCTATTCTCACGAGTGCAAAAGCTCTGTCTAGTACAAAACTTAACCTAACATTGCTAAAATATTCTATTTATATTAGGCTAGAAAAACTGGACAAAAATACCCTTGCGGGATTGGAGCGGACCTCGCAGAAAAACTATGCGGCCGCGTAGGGCCTTTGGTCTTCAATGTCTTCACTCTGGAGAGGGGTGCGCAAACCGCACAGAAAGGGAGCACAGCCATGCTGACTGAGGAACACGGACCACGCAAAAGTGGGGCGCGACCGTGTGGGTAAATTGGTCACAAATGATAGTTCTCTAAATCTCACCCACGAGGACCGCACTGTTTTGGTGCGCGGCTGCATGGGCTTTTCCGTGGCCTTTAAAGTTCCTCAAGTGCGGACCACGCAAAAATCAAGAAAAATCCCAACTCTGTGAACCTCAAATGTGGCCGTATAGCAAATCAATATGGTCCACGCTGGGTCTATTTGTTCTTCACTTAACTTGAGTTTCACACTTTGCATATTTCACTCCTTGTCGAGCCAATTTGTGACCATTGTCATATTGTCGTTCAAACCCGCGATCAACTGCAATTTGTTAGCATTTTGGGACTAATTTATGGCAAATCATGCACAAAGCTTAGGCATGAATGGGTATAAAACATGTTAAAATCACAGTTATCAACTCCCCCAAACTTAAACCTTTGCTTGTCCTCAAGTAAATAATATAAGACCTACCCCTCATTTGAAAACAACCAGTTAAATCCAGCCAATCCTAAAGTAGCCTTAACAAGCGTCAATTCGGACTAACAATTTCCCACAATGCGAATGCATCATTAACACATTTAAGCTTTGAAAACTTGTGGATCAAGTGTGACACAAGAGCATCAAGGATTGACACATATTCATAAAAGAACTTTTCTCAATTACTTTGGTCATTATGGAACCCAAACTCGCACATTCTCAACATTCCCTAAGTTAACCTCACCTTTTACAGTATTGACACACAAATCGAGGTGAATAGAATTTCACTCATCTCTCTCAAAGAAAAGGCCATAAGTCCTGCTCTAAGTACCATATGCTTTCCCCTCATGTAAGTTTTCACTAATGTAGGTTTCCCTCAACTCAATATCATGTAGAGTTTTTGAGGAGTCTTTGTGAAGGCTTTTGGGTAATGGTAGGACATGTGTTTGTATAATTGGCTTCAATCTTCCCTTAAGCACTCATTTTGATTCATTTTGGCATACTTTCTAGACTTATTTTCAGTATTTTTTCTTTCAAGGGGTTGGAGAGACACATTGTCACTCTTTCTTTTTGCAATTCAAACCTTTCTCCTTTTTGTTCACCTTTTTCACATCTTTTTCACTTTTTTTGGTTATCCTTGAATTCCCTTTTTGGTTCTAATTCACTTTTTGTTTTTATTTTTGACTTTTTCTCTTTTCTTTTTGCTTTTGTGACTTTTTACCATATTGGTACCTTTCTTGTTTCTCCCCCAAACTTAGACATTTGCCATTACTCAAGGGAAGATTTGGGAGCCAAGAGAGGTTTCTTTAAAAACGGGTATATTGCAAATTTGGTTTATGAAAGAAGAAGGTTTAAGGCTCAAAAAGGGTGAAATAGGGATTATTTCATTGGTAGGTCATGGGAATTGTTCAAATTTGGCAGTTTCGATCAAGGATAGCCTATAATCACTTCTCAAGTCAAGTTCACCTATGATTTTGCCTCAACAGACATTCTGGGCAAGTTTTAGACCATTGGCTCAGTACTTAGGCTCAAAATTCAAAACCTCACCACACACTCAAGGATTTTTAAAGACGGAGTCAAGGGCCCACAACAACCTTAGTTACGATTCAAGCGCACAATGGCCCATATTGACCATGTGATGATTGTTTCGTCAACACAAGAGTCTCAAGGCCAGAACTTTCACCATCCTAAACACAACATCATGTCTTTGACCATGGGATCAATGGCAAATGTGTTAGGCCCAAGTGAGGCTTTGCCCGAGGTGCCCTTAAATAAAAAAATTTGGAAATCAAATAGAAAAATAAAAAATGGACTCAAACCCTTAAGAAGGTTGTCACACCATCTATTAGTGGGAAGAGCCACCCGGTTCGCACAACACTCAACCCTTGGAAAGAACTGTGGCATTAAGAAAACCAAGGGCTTATTGCAAACATCAAAACAAAACTCAAAGTTTGCGAGCCTAACATTGCAATTTAAAACAATTTTTTTTAATGAAAATAGAAAATCAAGAAAGTAAAAATGAAAACCCGAATGGATATGTACAAATGGGAAGTAGAATATACAACTGGGGATAGTGAATATCTTCATAAAGTTGAAAAATATCCGAAATGAAAAATTATATACAATCCATCTATCAACTACGAATATGCCACAAGTAAAGAAAATATATACAGTCATCCATTGTATCAAGATCAAAATAGTAGGGTGCACCCCCACGAATAAAAGATGGCATTATCCCCAATGCCAACTTAGCAAAATAAGCTCAACAAAAAAAACATCAACAAAGGATATATAAAAGGCCCCTAGAGCCTGCTCCACATATGGAGTATCTCCTGTCATCTCCGAGTCCTCTGTAGTAGCCGGGACATCAGACTGGTCTCTGACCTGCTGATGCTCAACTACTGGGACATGTTTTGGATCTAGGACAAGCTGAACCACTGGAAGGGCACTGGATGAACTCTCCGGAACCTGGGCCACCTCTATCACAACTCCCTTAGTGCTAGGGAGTTTCCTCTTCTTTCTCGGCCTGGGAGTCTCCTCCTGCTATGGATGGACTGGTGCTGGGTCTAAAAATGGGTCCCCAAGGAGTTGGTCAAGTGGCATCTGATTTACTAGAAGCTTATCCACATCCTCCCTCAGCTTTGTTACCAACTCATTGGAAGCCTTTTGCTTCCTTAGCTTCTTGTGCTCGTTAGCTAGTTTTCCCAATGCTTTGATGTGTGACCCCACTGCCTTAGTAAAGGGCATTCTGCTGTTTTATCATCTTTTCCTGGTTGTCCAGGATCTTCTTTAGTGTCTCCTCAAAGGAAGGAGGGATCTCGACTGTGGTAGGAGCGGACTGTGCCCGGACTACGGTGGCGAAACATGGATGTCGTATATGACATCTAGTTGGTCAAAGTGGCTAGAGACTGAGCAAGCTGATGAGCAGTAAACCAGTGACTCTTCTATGAAGGGACATCCGGGTCCGCTGAAGTAGAAGGACCAACAATAGTGGAAGGACCCTGAGGGAACGCCTTACTAGTAGTAGGATGGTGGAAGGCTCAATGGGCTTCTCAATAACCGCTGGCTCCTCAGACTGGCTAGGTGCGGTGGAAGTGGATGCCTGAGGCTTTTTGGACTTCTTTGGGTTGTCAGGACCTAATTGACTATACCATGAGTATGGGGCCGCCGGATCCACCTTGACATCATACTTCTTCTTCTTCATATTCAAATCTCTAAAGTACAGGGAAAGAGTGTTTGGGAAGGGGTAGTTGGGGTTGGTCTCCTGGCCGACCGTAGAAATCACCCGTGACATGGTGTTGCCCACATTCAGAGGAAAACCAGCCATAATAGATGCCACCAAAACTGGACGGGCAATAGGAACAATGTGATCATGGGTGGTGGGGTCAATCTTACTACACATGAAGGTCAACCAACCCTTGGCTTCAAAGTTGAAAGTATTTCTTAGAATATTCTCCCCTACTTGTAGCCAAACTTGATCTGTATTCGGGGCTGCCAAATGTTGTCCCAACCAAAGATGAACCTCTTCTTTCGTTGCCAACTTTTCGAGGTATTGAGATTCATCCTGTTCATTGAATCCCAAAAAGTCATTCAGAGTCTTTCCATCAAACATCACAACTTTATTCCTCACTTTGGAGTCCCTCACTATATGATGTACATTGTAATAGAATTCCTTCACCATGTGTTTATTGGCAACAATGCAATGCTCCTTGAAGAAACCCCAACCATCCCTAATTCGGAATTGTGCTAGCACATGAGGGTTGAGAGGAAGAAGATCAGAATTAATAAGTTGCCTCTCGGAGATCAATTTCCTCTTGGGATACCACTCCCGAAATCTTTGGAATGCAATCTCATTCACAAATCGATCATCCCATGCCTCCGGCTTTCTTGTTCTGTCAACATCCCAACTTAGGGCTCACCCCCTCACCGTACCCTCTGCTCTCCTCGGATAGTGAAGTTGTGGGTAGTGGAGTATTCTTTATCAGTCTTAGCTATAGACTCATCAAACGAGTCTGAAACAACATTTACTGGCCTCTTGGCGATGAGGGAAGCTGATGGTGAGTCATGCTACTGAAGTGGGATAGACATGTGTGTTGGAACGGACTCCGATGAGATGCTCCTTGAGGATGCGTACTCACTCCCCGATGAGTGTGAAGCGGCCCTATCAGCTTCCCGTATTGTCTTACGGTTTTGTTTATGTTCTCCCAAGCCTGGGGAGTGAGTTTCACATTCCGTTTCCCTTTTCCCCCACGGGAGGAACAACCCTTCCCGGGTTGTTGTTCTTTTCCACCTCTTTTCTTCACCATGATCTGCAAAGAAGGGTCTAACATTGTTAGTTAAGCACATGCAGTGAATTGGATGGAACTATAATGCACAGTATATGATCGAGGTTGTAATATTGAAGGAGTGTGGACCGCACAAAAGTGTCACGCAGCCGCGCTGGGATGGCGCGGACCTCATTAAACTGGAGCACAGACCGTGCTGAGCATGTTCACGAAAAACACTTCTCTAAATCATACCTGTGCGGACCGCCCTAATTTGGACCGCGACCACGCAAGGCTAGCGCGGACCACACAAAAATGGATGTGAACCGCACTGGAAAATGATTTGGAAAACAACTCTCTGAACCTGGCACGCATGATCCGCAATGATTTGGACCGCGATTGCGCTGAGATGGTGCGGATCGCACATAATGTTATGCGGATCGTGTAGGAAAACTCAGCACACCAGTAACAATAAGCGCGGACCGCGCAAAAGTGATGCACAGTTGCGTAGGGCAAGTATTTACCTGAGTATGGGATTTTTCACTTAAGTCTAATTTTTAGATCAATTCATAAGTCCTAATTATCCCTACTCAGTTATTAATCAAGAATAAATGCCCATTGTACAAAAACACACAAAATCTACCCTAACACTTAAAACTAAGAGAGAAGGACGAAAATAAGAAGTTATACTAATAAGAAACAACTAACAATGAACAAAAGTTAACTGTAAATTATATTAGTGAAGAATGTTACCGGGGTTGATGAAAATTCTAACTACTTGAAGCAAGTTGTTTTTGATGCATAGTGAAAATTGAAAGCCCAGGTAGAAAATTGGCGAAAAGGTTATAAAGAAGCATGGGGTCCCTATTTATAGGAAACACTGTAGGACCCCTGTACTTACCTACCAGTGCGGCCGCACAAAAGTGGTCGCGGACCGCGTTGGATTTCCATCACCCAAGATTTGTTGAACAGCCCACGCGAACCGTGCTGATTTGTCATGCGGACGTGTGGAAAACTTCAAAGAATCATTAATTTGGGCTTCTCCTGTGCGGACCGCACAAAAAGCACGCGGATCGCATAATTTAACTTCAAAGCCGCAGTTCACATTTCACCAGTCTGCGCGGACTGTACTGATTTGGTGCCCTCGCAGGCAAACTTCAGAGAGCTCAATTTTTGGCACATTGGTCCTGCACTGGTCCAACATCAACCCTGCAACATCTCACAAACCATGAGTACAAAAATCCTATTCTACAACAGAAAATGAAAAGAAAGAAAAAGACATGGGTTGCCTCCCAAGAAGCATCTGATTTAATATCACGACATGACACAAGTTACCATTATATCATCTCAAATCAGGAACCTCCACCATGTGTCTCTCATCAAACTCTCTAAGAAATAGTAAAAAGAACGTCCACCAAGGTGACCTATCATCTTGTCAATAAATGGTAGTGGATTGTGGCGCTGGTGAGACACTTTGTTCAAAATTCCATCCTTCTGGCGACCTAGCCACTCTGGAGCTGCTTATTCTACACACTGCACCGCATGAAAGTTTTTCACTAAGGTCTTTTCATCCTTCGTTTGTTTAGAATGATCTGGGGGAGTCCAATGGATGTTCCGGGTAGAGTACCACTTGTTGCATCACATCATCTAACCCTCGTTCATGTTTTGAACACCATTTTGCATCATCCTTTAAGAGAGCGTCGGGTTCAAAAAATTGTAGACACATGTGTGGCTAAGTTTGTTTCATTTCCAATACCGGAGGGACCTCAATTACTAGCTTGTCTAGAGGAGTTTCCCATTCATCAAGGTTCAATAACAATCTACTAGTTTCACACAATTCCTTGTCATGCAAAGCATCAATGCACATCACCCTACTTGAATCATCATTCATCTCACAGTCAAGAGGTGCGGACACAAGTGGATCTTCAATATTAATTATAGAACTCGTATCATCCATTATTACAGCCATGACAATGTCAACAAAGGAACACACCTCGGTGCTATTAGGTTGCTTCATGGATTTTCATACGGGGAAAACCACCTTTTCACCACCAACACGGAAGGTCATCTCTCCCGCCTCAACAACGACCAAAGCCTTCCCCATAGCCAGGAAAGGTCTACCAAGGATAATTGGGACGTCAAAGTCCACCTCACAGTCCAAAATGACAAAATCAGCAGGCAAAATGAATTTATCTACTCGCACAAGGATGTCAGCAATTATACCCAACGGCCTCTTCACTGACCAGTCTGCCATTTGAAGCCTCATAGAGGTTGCTCGTAGTTGACCAATTCCCAAGGTTTTAAAGACTGAATATGGCATCAAGTTTATACTTGCCCCTATGTCACAAAGGGCTTTTGCAAAGTCGGCACTTCCAATGGTGCATGGGATAGTGAAAGCTCCGGGATCTTCTTGCTTTGGGGCCATGGAGTGCACAATTGAGCTTACTTGACAGGTCATAGGTATCGTCTCACAATCCATTGACCTCTTCTTGGTGACCAACTCTTTTATGAATTTGGATACCCCAACATTTGCTCAAGAGCTTCAACCAAGGAAACATTGACTGTAAGAGCCTTCAACATGTCTATGAACTTTTTGAACTTGTGATCACTCTTGCTCTTAGATAATAGTTGAGGATACGACGAAGGAGGCTTAGGAAAGAGTTCCTTGGCTTTGGGGAGCACCGGCTCGGGTATGCCAACAACATGTTCCCTAGAGGGGTTCACTGCACTTTGTGTCTCTTCCTCGGCCTCCTTATCAATGTCAATTCGTACCTTATTGTTTTTACTTGATTCACCCACACATTCCATACTCAAAGGAGCATCCTCAACTTGCAATTCAACATCGTCATTCACAAACAGCTTTCCTCTTGAGGTATGCACTTTACCACCTGTTCCACTTCTCGTAGTAACCACCATCATATGTGTATTTTCGCCCTTTTGGGTTCACCACTGCATCACTCGGTAGAGCACCCTTTGGGCGTGTATTCAAAGCTTGAGAAATTTTTCCTATTTGAACCTCCATGTTCCTGATAGATGTATTATGAGATGCCAATTTTGCATCGGAGTCTTGGTTCTTTTTCATCATTTGGTCAAACATATTCTCAATTCTACCCAAATCACTTCCGGATGAACTCATACCTTGAGGAGGAAAGGGAGGTGGCATGTTTGGTTGTTGATACATGGGTGGTCGTTGAAAGGCTTTATTGCCACCATTGTTGTTCCACCCACCTTGACCATTGTTGTTGTTTTTCCCATTCCAATTTCCACCATTGTTACCTTGATTCCCCCAATTGTTGTTTTGGTTATTCCCATTCCAATTTCCACCGCCTTGGTGATTGCCCCAATTTCCTTGGGGACGCTATTGTTTATTGCCTTGGTTTCCTCTATTTCCTTGGTAGTTGTTAACATATTGACATTCTTCACTTTTCTCATCATAACACTCGTTTGAATAATCACTACCATCCTCATAGTCACAATTTCCTTGAGGTTGTTTCCCTCTTTGCCTTCTTTTCATCATATTCACTCCTTCCATGGCATTGACTTGGCGCGGGTGTTGAACTTGTTGCAATTGCGCCTTTGCCAATTGATTAATTATTGTTGTGAGTTCGACAATGGCTTGGCCATGATCAGGCAACTCCTTATGCAAATGTATGGAATTACGATCACATTGATGAATGTTTTCACGGCTTTGCCATGCCGAAGAAGTATCGGCCATCTTATCTAACATATCACATGCCTCTTGGTAAGAAAGTTTCATGAATTTCCCTTTGGCTAGTTGGTTCACAATTCATTGATTCGTGATGTTGATGCGCCTATAAAATGTTTGTTGGATCATTGCTTCGGTCATGTCATTGTTAGGGCACTCCTTCACTATGGTTCTATATATTTCCCATATGTCGTGCAATGGTTCCGTTGGCTCTTGTTTAAAGGCTATAATTTCATCCCGTAGAGCGGCCATATGAGTTGGAGAAAATAACTTGGCAATGAACTTGTCCGCCAATTCATTCCATGTGGTAATAGAATGATGTGGTAACCTTTCCAACCAATCAATCGCTTTACCCTGTAGAGATAACGGAAAAAGCCTCAATTTCAAAGCATCCTCTGACACATTAGTTTGTTTACTCCCTCAGCAAGTATCTACGAACCCCTTCAAGTGCTTGTATTCATTTTGGTCGGAGGCGCCCGTAAAATACCCTCTTTGCTCGAGAAGTGTAAACATAACACTGGTGATTTGAAAATTCCCCGCCCAGATTCGGGGAGGAACTATGGAACTTGCATAACCCTAGTTCGGAAGGACCATTGGATATACTCTTGGAGGAGGCGGAAGAGGGTGTGGGATTTGATCATTAGGATTTGCATTGTGAGCACATGATTTTTGCACTAGGCAAATAATTCCAAAATTAAAATAAATATGTTTTTGAGTGCAATTACTTGCTTTGTTTGAAATTAGCTACACTTTGTGTGTTTGAATAATTAGAAATTAGAAAAATAAAAAAAATAGGCTAGGTAATTAATTTGTTTAATTTGATTAGTTTTAAGAAGAAAATTAGCAAAAAATAGTGTTAAATAGCGGAAATTAGGGAAAATAGTAGAAAATTGCCAAAAAATTAGAGTAAGTAGGAAATTAGGTTTTTATAATATTCCATAAAAGAAAATAAAAAAAAATATACAAAAGAAAATACATAAAAAATAAATAACACCAGAAAAATACAAAAAATATATAGGCTTAATAAAACTGGGCCAATTGAAATTCATTTGTTTGGCCCAGTGAATTGGCCCAAGAGGCGGCCCGTCTGATCTGTGTAGAAGATGCAATCTCAGCCGTTCATCAGGCTGAATCCAACGGCTTGAGTAATTAGTTGAATTAATGGTTTAATTGAAATTCCTGGATTAATCCGAGTCGTCCGTCTAAGATGATCTGACGGAGGAGACTTTGGTTTCCTAGGTAGCCAAACGGTGCCGTTTTAGTAACGCACCTACGAGCCGTTGATCTCCATCAAACGAACGGCTCAGATCACCTCAACCTCCCCAACTATAAATAGCTTCTATCTGAAGAAGCCGCTCATTTTTGCAAATATCTAACCCTAGCCGCCCTTAACATCTCCTTGTTCTCCTCTCTTCACCTTCAAACCTCCAACCAGAAGCCCTAGCCGGCCATGGCGGCCGCCACCCTCCACGGTGGTCGCTGGCCATTCCCTTCATTCCCCTTCTCTTCTTCATCATCTTCTTCACCTCAAACACCAAGAAAACCTAAAACAAACCCCTTCTCCAGAACTCCGGTCACCGGAACTCACCACCGGTGACCACCAAACAACGAGAAACTACTCCAAACCAATGCCAAAAGAACCACCATGGATTGATCTACACCCCTACACCACTCACCTCCCTCGAATCTCTTCGGAGCTCTTTGAATATCCAAAACAAAGTCGCCGGAACCCTAACTCCGGCGACTCAAAACTCAAACCTTTCAAGACCCTACCTTTTTACCCTCCCAAACATCCCTCTGCAAACAAAAACCCAAAAAGGCTTCTTCTTGAAGCCTAAAAAGAAAGAACCAGAACGAAAAATGAGAAAAGGAAAAAAAAACGAATAAAGAAAAGAAACAAGGAAAAGAGTCTGAAAGAGTCCGAGAGAGAGTGGAAAAGGAAAGAAATAGGAAAGCTTGGGGGACAGACCCCGCCAAGCTAAGTACCCTCCCTTTTTTTTTCCATTTTCTTTGCTCTTTCTTGTTTGATCTATGTTTTTCTTATTTTTTTGCATGCTTCTATATGTCTTTTCTGATTGTGTGTTTCACACGTTAGTCATAGGGTTTTTGTACTTGCTTCTTCTTCGTTTCTGTTTAACACTTTTTGTTTGTTCTCCCTGATTTAGTATGTCCATGATATGGTTCTGTTTTGTTATGTTTTAATCTCATGTTTCTGTAGTTCATCTTTCCTGTGTCCCTTTTCTCTATTGCCTTTTATCTCTTCTATATTTCTTAGCTTTTTCGCATGTTAGTTTTACGGTTCTTCTGTTTATATTTTGTTCTTCACTTTTTCTGTTCACCTTTTTTTTCATATCTTGTGTCTTGCATATTTTGAGGCTGTTAGTATTAGGGATCTTCATCCTGTTGGTTGTAGATATTTCTTTTGTTGTTTTTGCATGCTTAATTCGTGTACTGGTTTAGTTGTTTAACTCTAGACTGTGATTTGTTCTATTCAGATTTCCATGTTCTTAGTGTTATCTCTTCTCTATATTAGCTTGATTCTAGGGTTAGCAGTTTGATTCTCATGTCTGATCAAGCCATGTTTAAGTTTTAACTGTTTATGAGAGTTGAGCTTTTATACATGTCTATGCCCATGAACCTTGAAGGTTTTGGGGGTTTTTAAAGTGTCATCTGACATAAAATGGTTGTAACTAACCCTATTTGATGTTTAATTGACACTTTGCTATTTGAAATTAAGTTTTGTGAGTTTGATTGATTGAAATTCAACATTATCCAACTTCTTCTCTGAGTTTTGATTAGTTGATAAACATATTTGGTTTCATGTGGTTATGTGTGCAATTGTATGTTGAAATGGCTAAGTCTGCAATAGTTTTATGTTAGTATGAACACTGTTAAATATCTATCATGCCTTAGGGGATTGGTTATAGCTGTTAGTGCTAAGTTCCATAAAGTAGTTAGTTTAGAAATAAGCTAAAACTGAAAATCACAAAAATAGGCTACAAATTAAATAAGTAACCAAGAGTGGTCAATTTTGCAATTGACCTACTCTGCTAGGTCCCTCACACACTGGCCAACATTTAAAGATGGTTAGTTGTGTAATGATTGGCTAAGTCTGCAAATGCAGACTTGCCTAGGCTCTGTTTGAGCCCTGAACTTTAGGTGGCTAGGTCTTCAAAGACCTTAGCCCAGCTTATGTTCAGCAATTGGGCTTCGATTGCCCAAGCTAAGTCTCAACTTGAGACTGGCCATTAGCATAATATTCTAAATGCTTTAATTAAGCAGGCTAGTCCTGCACTTTAGTTTAATTGACCTGAAAATCATAAAAATAGGTTATTAAGAAACAATTGGCCTAAGAGTGGTTAACTTTGCAAAAGGTTGACCAATTCTATAAGACCCTAGCACACAATCCACCTTTAAAAGGGGCTGGTTGTGCAAAATGGCTAAGTCTGCAAATGCAAACTGGCCCAGGCTCTCTTTTGAGCCCTGAACATTAAAGTGGCCAAACCTGCAAAGGTTTTGGGCCCAACTGTTTAGTAATTGGGTTTAATACCCAAGCTAAGTCTCAACTTGAGACTGGCTAGCTTTTAAATAGTTTAATTTCAACAATAAAGCAGGCTAGTCTTGCAATTAGTTTTAAAATTGAAACAAAATTGGTCCTAATTAACTGGAACTGAGTAAAAGAGGCTAGATTTGAAATAGTTCTTTAAAGTAGAACTAGCCAGCCCTTAAATACCAATGCAAGGGCTGGCTATTAGTTAAATAAGTCCCAAAGAAGCTGAAACTTGACCTAGGAAGTCAGGTAAATCAGCAGTGGCATTCAGGGCATAATTGGAAACTAATTTGGTAAAACAGTGAATAGGGTGAAACATAAGAGGGTAAGGGAGTCATTTGTACCCCTGATTTCTGCAATTTTGCAGAGATTTAAGGGTATAATGGTCTCCCTAAAATGGGAAATCTGTAAAAATCCCAAACCCTTAGGGCTACATTGGTAAAAACCCATAAAAGGAATCTTTAGAACCTTCCAACACATGCTGGAAGGGTTTCTGTTAACTGAAATGGGACTTTAGTGTATATTTCATAAATTTTAGAGGGGGAGAAGTGGGATTAATCCCATACTTTCTCCCCAAGTTTCAGCCCTTGGCCTAGCTATAAATACACCTTAAAAGGGGGCTGAAAGCGGTTCGAAAATTTGGAGTCTGAAATTCATTTAGGCTAGGTTGGATAAAGGTTTTCAGAATATAGCAATAGAGTGATTGGGTCTTTAGGGATTTTTCGAGTTATAATCTGTTAACTGCTTCTAGTTTTGGGTTCTTCACTGGATCACTTGCCTGGATTACTACTTGTTTGTTGTGGCCGGGTTTTTATATTATTGTTGCTGTGGGCTTCTACTTGGTTGATATTCAAGTCTCACTGTCGCATTGCTTTGCTTGAGTCCATTGCTGTCTTGCTTACCTGATTTCCCCCTAGAACTCATCGGATTTTCCTTATCTGTCCAGGTACACTTCTCTTATGAATGATGCTGCATTGACGTTTCTGAGGAAATAAAAATGGAGATCCAGTTTAAGTCTATGTTGTTCTATAGTTTATAGTTTAAAATTGTAATTTGTTTATTGTTGTAGTATATAGTAGCTGAAAAACAAAAACCAAACAAAAACTGTGTAATAGTTAGCATAATAGTAGTAGTGTAGTGGTAGTGTAGTCATAGATCACCCATCACTTAGTTAAATAGGAAAACCATTAAAACAACAGTCAATCAATTCTCTCGCATGCATTAATAATAACAAGCTCACTTAGCTAATCTGTTTTGTTAATCAATTTCGGAGTTTGAGTAAGTTTAAAAGGAAACAACCAGATGAAGAGTAAAATTGGCTGTGATAATATCAAATGGGCTTGGTTTGGTGTTAAAGTCAGTATTCAACCATATCCATGAAGTTGTAGATAAGAATAAGTCCAAAAGGAGAGAGTGAAGAATGGGTAAATTACTTGTAACTAAGTCTGTGACTCAGCGAGTTGAGTCAAATTAGAATCAATAATTGTATATATATATATCTTTAAGTCACTTAGCATTAGGTGTTTTGGGTTATCATTAATAAGTAGTTAAATTGTTTAAATACAGCCTCATAAAGTTAAACCATTTCTTAGCTCCTTAATTTCAATGCTGTTTAGGACATTAACAGAAAATAAGAGGATAGGAGTAGTTCATTCAAGTATACACTGAATAGTTGTAATTGATCTCTTTGTACAGTGATTCGACTCTTCTATTGAATAAAAGTAATTTGATTTCGCTTCTTAATCCTGTTTTGATTGCATTATTTCTGGTTCTTTGTATTTACTTTTCATATTTATTTACTACCAATTGGTTTGGGATTAATATGAAAATGAGTTTGAGTCATAACGTGAAGCCAATGAGGCCAGCGAACAGAAGACTAAAAATAGCCTGGGTCTCGGATATCTGGACGGCTAGAACGTGCGTTTGATGAAGAGAAGACCAGGCCCCATTAAATAACAAAATTCGACGGGCCTGGAATGTTTAATACTACAAATCGATTAAGGCAAAAACAATGTATAGCAAATATAGTTGAACAAATAGGATTGGACCTTAATAAATAATTGGGACGAGCCTCGCATAACGTTGAACAAGCGGGGCCCCCATTTAGTAATGGTTTAATACAATTAGACTCGGGAAGACTATTAGCTAATTCCATAGTCTTACCCAAAACAATCGAAAGCCGATAGACTATTTTAGGGCACGATTTTAATATACCTTCCATTGAATGAGTGTGCACTTGGTGCGACTCAAATCCAAATCTCGACAAAGCTGAAATACACCGAAAGTCATAGGCGTACTGGTTGCGGTATGACTCGAGGGGTGTTTTCGCGATGCCGCAAATTCTCTAAAAAATAATACTTAATGTAAAAAGCACTATATGTTGTTAAAATCTGTGATTAAGTCAAACAAGAGTCGGGAACAACAATTGAGCGACCATGCTAAAACCACTGAACCCGGGGAATGCCTAACACCTTCTCCCGGGTTAATAGAGTTCCTTATCCGGATCTTTGCTTCGCAGACATTTTTTATGAATCAAATTCCTCGGATTCGGGATTAACCGGTGACTTGAGACACCATTATCATTCCCAAGTGGCGACTCTGATTAATCTCAATAAAATCCCGAACCGATTGTCCTTTAATTGGAAAAACTCCTTCCCTTACGTTATTTTATCCGTTTCGGATATTTGAGCATCGGGGTATACCCTACGAGCGTATTTATATGCTTATTTTCCCAAAAGTGGGGTAGTAAAAAGGGAGGTGTGACATGCATTAGCATTTCTACCTCTCTGTGGTACTTGTGGTACCTGGAGCTCCTCTTGTTCAACATCATCAACCTCCTCCCCCGTGACCACATTATCTAGAGGGACATTCCCATTTAGAGCCATGTGTACCTCATGAATCGACACAAATAACATTTGTAAGAAGAAGGAAAAAGAAGAAACACACAAAACTAGCTATGCAAATAGTCAACACAGCAAGCTCCCTGGCAACGGCGCCAAAAAGTGATCGGAGCGGACTCAACCTTAGGAAGAGTAGGGGCAAATTACTTTTACCCAATAGCGGTATCGGAGTCAATATCCATAGAGAGCTAGAAAAGGGAGTTGAGTATTTGTGAAGTTTAGAGATGCGTTTTGGCCTCTAATTGCACTTCTACCATCTTTGGATTTTATATGTTTATCAACTACATTTCTAACAACTACTAATTATAACTAAATTATGCTAAAATATTGATTATGGTTTATATGCAATATAGAGAAAATCACTAGGGCCGTGACATTTACCTAGTTGGTCAACTAACGGGTAGAGATTTCTAATGCACGAATGATGATTATGGGTTTCATGCTATAACCGTTGCACGATTGCACTCACTCTCACACCTCTCAGTAGAGAGAGTGATTTTTCCCAATTGATTCTCTCAAGACCAATTGAGTAGGCCAATGTGCCCAAGCAACTTAGGGTTCAAGTTGGGTAATTACTCTCTCGAGGTTTAACCCGTTAATTGGGACTATCATTCTCACGAGTCCACCCAGTTCCTTTTATGGGTCAATCTTGGAATCATAGGCACTCTTTCTCAAGAAGTATCAAGACCCACTAAGCTAGACATAGTGTTTGTAACCACCAAATCCTAATTAAATCATAAAATTGACCCAAATAGCAAACACCCAACATCATTCTAGCACTGAATAATCGCACCATTAATTACCCACAATAGGGTTGAGCCACAACCCTACCTGATGGGTTTAGCTAGACACAGAAAGAACGGAAATTGAGGAAATAATAGATAAAACCAACATATTAATTAACTATATAGATAATCTACATGAATCCACGTTCAAAATAAGAAGAAATTTCCCAAAATAGGCTTAAACTTTATTCTCAGGAGTGCAACAGCTCTGTCAAGTACAAAACTTAACCTAAAATTGCTAAAATATTCTATTTATACTAGGCTAGAAAAACTAGACAAAAATGCCCCTGTGGGACTGGAGGAGACCGCGCAGAAATGTTGCGTGGCCGTGTAGGGCCTTTGGTCTTCAATGTCATCACTCTGGAGTTGGGGGCACGGACCGCGCCGAAAGTAAGCATGACCGTATAGACTGAGAAATGCGGACCGTGCAGAAATGGGGCGCGGCCGCGTGGCTAAATTGGCCACAAATGATAGTTCTTTGAATCTTACCCACACGGACCGTGCTATTTTGGTGCGCGGCCATGTGGGCTTTTCCGTGGCCTCTAAAGTTTCTCAGGCACGGACCGCGTCAGAGTGAGCGCAGACCGTGCAAAAATCAAACAAAATCCCAACATTTTGAACCTCCAGCGTGGCCGCATAGCAAATTAGTGTTGTCCACGCTGGGTCTATTTGTTCTTCATTTAACTTGAGTTTTACACTTTGCAGATTTCACTGATTGTCGAGCCGATTTGTGACCATTGTCATATTGTCGTTCAAACCTGCGATCAAGTGCAATTTGTTAGAATTTTGGGACTAATTTGTGGAAAATCATGCACAAATCATAGGCAAGAATGGGTATAAAACATGTTAAAATCATAGTTATCAGCAGTACATAAACAATTGGACACAACTGAAAATGAAGATTATGCCGCACTGCACTGTGTCCAGTGCTAACTCAAGTGCTCTCATCACTTCAAGTGATCATTCTGAAGGTGTACCTACAATGATTCTATATAAAACATCATTCAACTTACTCAACTCAAAACAATCTGGGCGGTTTGCCCAAGAACCAGATCAGGAACCTGATCCTTTGATAATTTTCTAACAAATGTCCAAGTCGACCATACAGCTAGAACGCAACTGAGTGACGGATCGCAACTGCACAAAGAGGAACACAATAGGGACCTATTCTATTAGGGTTCTCTGATATAAATACAAGTCAACTACAGCTAGAAAGCAATTGTAGAAAGTGGCTAACTGTAACAGTGCAACAGACAGTGCAGCAGATAGTGCAGTAGTCACGTACCATTGATATTGGACATCACTGAGGATGTATTGTGTACTATAAACCTTATTGAAGGCACAAGTTTTAGGTTTTAACACTTGCAAAATAAGAAAATAAAAATATTCTCTCAAGTATTCAAGAACCTTTCTCAAGAACAAAGCTGCTGGAACCTCAAGGACCTGATCAAAGATCGAAGATATTTTATGTCCTTAAGTTTGTAGGGTCTTTGTAATTTGTTCTTCATTGTAACTCCCATCGAGCTTTCTTAGGATTTGATTAGGTTGAGTCAAAATAAAAATCATTTGTAATCGCAGGGTGACAAAGTGGCTTGCGGTGAAAACATCACAAGTTAGTCAAAGCGTTTGTAACCGTAGTCTGACAAAGTGGCTTATGGGGGGAAATACTATAAGTTAGTCAAATTCTTTGTTACTAGGATAGTTATATAGTGGCTTGTGATGAGAGCATCACAATTTAGTTGAAGTCTTTGCAATAAAGTTATAATAAAATGGCTTGTAATAGGGAGATTGCAAGAAGTTAAAAGCCTACAAGTGTAGGTCGTGGTTTTTGATCCCCTTGTGTGAGATTTTTCTTGGTAAAATCCAATGCCTTATTTAAATTCAGCTCTACAATCATTCACTGTCGAACCCAATAAAGGACCAGGTACTTTGCTATTTGGTGGACTTACACAAACTTAACACTTTACCAAACTGATAAAGGACCAGAACCCTATACGGTTTGGTTCATCAGTACTCTCAGAGGAAACACATAGAGAACCTGATTCTCTCTACCGTTTGGTGGACACACAATCTCTAACAAAAGGATACTAGTTCTTGATTGTGACCTTGTTCAACTGCTTGTAATCAATGCACATCCTCATAGTGTCATCTTTCTTCTTCACAAATAGAATAGGCACACCTCTAGGAGACACACTAGGATGAATAAACCCTTTTGTCAAGGAGTTCCTAAAGCTACTCCTTCAACTTCTTCAACTCTGCCGGTGTCATACAATATGGTAGAAAAGAAATAGGCTGAGCGCATGTACCAAATCAATACCAATGTCAATATCTCTATTCGATGGCATGCCCGACAGGTCTGCAAGAAACATATCGGGAAAATCCCTCACTATTGGAACATAATCAATACTAGGACTCTCTACACTGATGTCCCTCACAAAAGCTATGTATGTAAGACAACCTTTCCTAATCATCCGCTGGACCTTTAGAAATGAAATCACCATACTGGGGACAAAATTAGTTGAACCTTTCCATTCGATATGTGGCATACCCGGCATATCCAATGTTATTGTCTTAGCATGACAGTCCAAAATAACACGATACGGAGATGACTAATCCATCCAATATCATATCAAAATAGACCATACAAAGCAATAAAAGGTTCACTCGGTTCTCCAAGCCCCCAATAGCCGCCATATACGACTGATATACGCGGTCCACAATAACAGTATTGCCCATCAAAGTAGATACACAAACAGATAAAATAAGAGACTCACGGGACATATCTGAATAACGAGCAACATATGATGACACATATGAAAAGGTGGAGCCAGGATCAAATAACACAAAGGCGTCTTTGTGGAAAACTTAGACAATACCTGTAATCAACATTTGAAGCAATAGCATTACTTCTAGCTAAGAGTGCATAAAAATGGTCCTACCACCTAATTGACCTCCCCCTCTGGGGCGACCCTAGATAATTGTCCTCCATCCTAAGCTGGGTGGGTGGGTGGTGAAGTAACTGGTGCTGAAGTTAATAGCTGACTCCTCTACTAAGATGAATCCCCAAGATGATGAGGATAATGCCTCCATATATGCCCCAACTCTCCACAATCATAACAACCCCCTGGTGCTGGAGATGGGGACTGAAGGGAACCCCTAGCACGGTAATGACTAGCAGAATAACATGGCATAGAAGAGCCCTGAAGCAATGGAGCACGGGACAAAATTTGGGATGGAAGGGCACTAAGTGATGAATGTCCCTGATGAGAGCTGTGAGAACCATGGCCCGATGATGCTCCCCAATAAGCTAGCGAGCTAATTGAGCATACCTAAGTGGACAACCTCTACATGCTGAAACTAACCCCCATGCGGAGTACTACTGAATCCACCCTGACCACGAGGCCTCTTACCCTCCCTCTCAAACTTCTCATGACCACGAACCATCTCAATCTATCGAGCTATTTCCATAACCTTATCAAAGGTAGTACTAGATACTCTCTCTCTCTACTCATAAGAAAACGAGCTGGAAACCGAGGCCATCTTTAAACATCCTGATCTTCTCTCGATCCGTAGGAACTAACTAGACCACACGACGAGCTAAATCAAAGAACCGCATCTCATATTGTGTGACAAATCTATCACCTTGATGAAGCTACTCGAACTGTCTACGCAGCTCTCGATGAGACTCAGGTACAAACTTCTCTAGGAAGAGAATGGAGAACTGCTCAGGTGTCTAGAGTCCATGGTGTCTAGAGTTCCTGCACGATCTGCTCAAGCCTAAATCTACCACGGACCTTCAAAATACATTTTCATCACGCTACTAAGTCCCAAATTTCCCAACAAAGCAATCCGAAGCATCAAAATTCACATATAAGACCTTCTACCCATAAGTCAACATCCGATTGACTTTTACAACTCAAGCTTACTCAAAAGAGACTAATGTCTCATTCCTCTCCAAAAATACCCTGAACCCAAACCAACCAACCTGATACCATATTATACAATTGAATAACACATAAAAAAAAGAAGATAGGGGAAACGGAGTGTAACTCATGAAATGACCGGTCGGGTCATTACACATTCCTAGAGATTTTAGCTCATTTGTTAGTGTAGTGAACCTTGTGTACATTTACTGAATGGTCTATCCTTTATTTATAGAAAAGTTCTCATACAGAGAATATAATAGATTTCCTCTGAATCTCTTCATTTTAGGTGTTCCTTCGTGCGCCATTTGCAGTATGTTCCAAATTTGCTTAGCAGAAGTACAAATTCAGATTCTGCTGTACTCATCTGGACCAAGCCAACAAACAAGCCATTTCTTATCATTATCACTCTTCTCCCACTTCTCCAAGTCCTCAGTAATGCATTCCTCTCATGTCTTTCGCACATCTACTCATTCAACATTTTTCTTCAAGGCATCAGTAAAGCTTGTATTTCAATGATCGGTAAGGCTGTCAAGCTACCTGCGCCTGTCTAGTCCGATTCTTTAGCCGCTCTTTCTAAGAGACAGGAATGCAAATAGAAAACATCCCCTAGGAAAGCCTCTTGACCTGATGGTCGGCATAACAATAATGACTTTTATCGATATGTTACCGCATGTTTACTAAGATCATAGCAGATTATTAATGTGTGCATTCCATTATCGCAAAAATATTCCCATATGGCACACCTAGAATTTGGGGCCAAAAATTATATAGGAGCAGGATCTGGATTGAATCAGTTGTCAACGAAATAGCTTAGAAAATCCTGCTAAAGCCTTGAATGTCTACCTCTCAAATTTAAATCAGAAATAAAAATTCTTAGACTTCCATCAAGAAAATTACATTGAAAAGCATGACGTGGATTGCAAATAGGTCTTAGTTTCTCCTCTAGAAAGTGATAAACTTCTTTCCTAATATTCGAATAAGAAGATCTCTCTAGAATTTGAGAAAGATTTCGCTCTTCAAGTAGTAAATTTAGGAGTTCATCCTGTAAAAGGCTTTTTTTCTAATACATACAGGCCAAAGTACTCCATTTCATAAATAGTTTGAAAGTGGTTAACATTGATCACTGAATTGAACTTTCAGGAACAAGTTACTCTTAGTTTCCTGGATTGTTCTAGGGTAGGATATATTAGTAATCTTGGTACTCCAAGAATCTTATTCGCTGAGAGATTTGAGCCTCGTTCTCTGCCGCTATAACGTTCTTAAAGGTGTTTAGTGATTTCGAACTTCAATCTGAATTTAGGTGGGGAAGACCGCCTGATTCTGCCACGGAATTTCCACTTTCATTTTCCACAGATGAAGCATAACAAATAAATGAAGTTGCCAGCCCCAGGAAAGACAAAAGTGATTCCATGGTGAATAAGCGGAGAAGGGAAACAAATAAAAATTGAGAAAAAGCATAAAAAGAAAATAATCACACTCATTTTTCTTCTTGTTCTTAGTCTTCTTTTATAAGCTATAACAACTAAGATTAAACAAAAGAATAAAAGAAGGATCCATTCTGGCGCGGCGGACGCATCTCTTCTTATCTTTTCTTGTTTTAAGCTTATGTTATATTCATTTTATTAGTTTATTCCTCTCCTATAATGTGATCTCTCATCCTTTTTTTCCACCAAGACTAATATCAGCCATTAAAGAGTGGTGGACTAGCAGTGGATTTCCCTTCCCAGTTTCCAGGTGGTGTACTCATTTTGATCTTCTCTTAAGGTGTTAGCATCTTCAAGGATAACCTGCTCTGATACCAATTGATGTTTTATACTTCAATTACACACAATAGAGGGCTAATTTGTGTGGTGTCTAATTTTTGCGTGCACAGATTATAGAAGGACTGGTTCTTCTATGTATTCTTACACTACTGTTGCAGAAATAATAAATGTGTAAAGAACACAAAAAAATAAAAATGAGAAATACCCGGCTCAAAAAGTGAAAAAATCAGGACCTACTACTGAGTAGAGTTTCTCCAATACTTCACAATATCACTGAGTGAAAATTAAATTTATGAAACTCTTTGTAAACCTAAGGATTACCTCTAATCCCGTTGCGGCAACCAAACTCTAGTTTTTGCGATAAGTTCAAGTTAACTCTAACTTGAATATAACACTCAGAGTACCTAGTACAATTACTTCTACATAAACTTGAAAGGCATAATTCAAAAGCCTACTACAATGAATCTAGAATAAAAGAAAGAGACTTTGAACTGGTTCTTCTATCTGGTTAATGTAGCTTCAGGTTTGCCACTTGAATCACACACGAATTGATTTCAAAATTCCTTACTTTCAACCCATGTTAAACTTTAGCGTTTGTGCATACCTGTAAAGTGTAGATATCCTGTATTGACCTGAGCAGTTTTGTGATGATTTACAAAGGAACACATGCATGAACCAGGTCCATGGACAGTGTACATAGGTGACTGACAGAATCAAGCAAAAGATATGAATGTGAAATGATAAGTATAAGTGGTTATTTATGATAATCCCTTAACAAAAAGGTTTCATATTTGATAAGGGCAGGACTCCGTACTTGAAGAGAGCTCTATCCAAGATAAATGAAGAGTTAGGAGTTGAAATTGACTAAAACTCTTCCACTAATGAAGAGTAAGGCATTAAAGCTCTAGTTAATCTATATTTATTAACTCTATATATATATATATATATATCAGTTGTGTTCTCTTTTACATGTGACACACAAACACTGAAGTTAAATATGAGTTGAGAGCAAAATAGCAAGGCATTTTGCAAGCAATTCTTATGTGATTAAAGTGTACGAACCTGAAGCTACGTGAACCAGATAGAAGAACTAGTTCAAAGTGTGTGTCTTTTATTCTAGTTCAATTGTAGTATGTGTTTTCATATTGTACCTTCCAATTTTATCTAGAAGCAATTATAATAGTACTTTGAGTATTCAAGTTAGAGTTTTAACTTTAATTTGTCGCAATAGTTAGAGGTTGGTTATCACAATGAAATTAGAGTTAATCCTTAGGTTTACAAAGTGTTTTGTAAATGCTACTTGGCTCAATGATTTAGTTAAGTGCTGGGGAATATCCTACATAGTAATAGGTCGTGGTTTTTTCACCTTTCGAGCTATGTGTTTTCCACATAAAAATACTTGTGTTGTTTACTTTCCGTATTTATTATTTTAGTAATAGTAGATTAAGGAAAACTTAGAAGAACCGGGTTCTTTTATAATCCGTGGATACGAAAAATGGGACACACACAAATCACCCCCCTCTTGTGTGATATTAAAGTAAAAACATCATCCTACAATTTATCGAGTTAGTAGAATAGGAAATAGCTTGAGTTCCAATGCTATACTCTTCCTTGGTGGAAGAGTTCTAGTTATCTTCAACTTCTAACTCCTTCCTTATCTTGGATAGATTTCACTTCGAGTAAGGAGTCTTTTTCCTTATCAATTATGCAACCTTTTCTTTCAAGAGATGTCAGATATAACCACTTAAGCTTATCTCATTCACGTGCATTGCTTCTGCTCGAATTCTGCATATGTTTGTGTTCGCTGTGTATAGACCTGGTTCATGCTTACGTTCCTTTGTCAATTTTCAAAACAAACTTCACTTGGGATAACAGGATAAAATTCCCCTATGAACTCAAATTTTATGAATAAACAATGAAAGAAGTATGGGTAATCAACATGACCAAAAATTCTCGACAAGACTTCTCTAATTTATTTATTTATTCTTTATGTTTTATGTTGTTCGAGCAATAATTTTCAAGTTGATCAAGAGCATTAAAAACTAATTCTATTGAGTAGTGAAAACAAGAAAGACAGTTTCCTAATTCAGTATGGTTGATCAAAGAAATTGAAATCTTAAATAAATATGGTGGACACTCTAATACGTAGTATTCTATAGATTAATTGGCCATATGATACTAATGTATGAGTCCAAATTTGAACAACCACGACCGTTGATGAGTATGACGAATGACGAGATCCTCGTAACTCGACGTCCTACGGAGGATGACCTAAAGGAAAACAAGATATTGTACGACCATAATGATATATACCCATTAGGGGGATATTAGGAATAATCCTTATAACTTATCTTTTATAGCTCATTAGGGTTTCACTCCTTATATATATAGCGAACAACAACATTATAAAGGGGGGCTGATCCATAATACTTGGTGTAAATTTGCTTACATAAGCAAGTGAAAAGATCTATTGTAAAAGATCGATTGATCAAGACAGATCAAGAATCTTTATTACCCGCATTCTCCTTATCCATCTTTCGTTCTAGAGATTATTATACTTAGCTAAGATTTACCCCTTCATTTTCTTTGATTGATTTATTCAAAAAGGTTCCGATATCTTTTGAGTCAAATAATTTGTCACCGTTTGTGGGGATTTCTAAAGCTGAGATCTTAGTTTCGTCTAGGTTCTTGAAAGAAATAATCACCTTTTTTAAGCCTTAATAAGGCCAACAATGGTGGTAAAGGGAGAAGCGAGGTTAAAGGATATAGTAGGTGTCACGAACAACCACCTGAATTCCCTCAATAAAGCTAGTGGGGAAGACAACGAAAACGCAATGCCAAGTGCTACGCCTGATGAAGAAATCTCACCCCTCCACACGAGGGATTGACTATCTCGTGCAAGAAGGAGACCTCAATATCCGCACCAGGAGAAGAACCACCGGCTATGAAAAGGCTATTAGTGGCATATTTGAGAAACATCCTGAGGAATATGCTCGAAAAGCCCTCTCAGAGTGATATGGAAGGCACATTACCCTCAGAAACCACATTTGTCGCTGATGATCCGGAAATTCCATAAACAGGTAACACCCACATTGTCATTGATGCAGGCAATGATGCACATACGACCATCTTAAGAAAAATAGAAAAAAGGGAAAACGAGATCATTTAATCCATTAAGTTACTGCAGTAAAAGGTACTGCTAAAAAAGTTTTGCAAAACTCTGGCAAATGGAGCGTTGTCATGATATTCCTAACTACTAGCCCGATCAATATCTAAGTTCGAAGAAATGGCAGATAACTTTATCATCGCCCACGTAGGAGCAAAAAGGTAGAGGCTAGGGTAAACGATATCTTCGCGATCAGGCAGACAACATGCGAGGGACTTCGGGATATCCTAGCCCAATACAATAGGGTAATGATAAGCCTACCAAACGTGTCAGAAGGGATGGCGGTAACAGCCTTCCAAAATGGGTTAAAAAGAAATGGGTCGAAAGCAACCACAAAGTTGCTAAGTAGACTCATGAAGTATCCCCTTACCACGTGGGAAGAGATCCACAACGCCTATTGTACCGAAGTATGGGTAGACGACGATAACTTGAACAACCCGATCCAGTGGCTAACTCTGGTCCAAACCGAAACAAGGAGAGATCACCGAAATGATGTCCGATGGGATCAATCATTCCATTTCAATCAAGAAAGGCACCATCCCTATATCCACACATCCAATCCAACTCCTCGACACACCTCCCCATCCAATAATGAAAGAGGTATACCTCCACTATTATCTGCTCATACTTTTTGTGTTTCTCCTTTAGAAATAGTGTACACACTAGAAAAGCTCAGCACGAAGGTGCTGTGGACGCAAAATATAAAGTCAGATCCGAGCACCAGGAGATCAAATGTTCTATGTGAATTTCACCAAGAAAGGGGACACAAGACCGATGACTGCATAGGTCTATGACATGCAGTGGTGAGAATGTTAAACCAGGGACACCTAAAAGAACTACTAAGTGACCGAGAACGAACCAACTTTGCTCATGGACATGATCAACCTCAAGGACCTCCAAAACCACCATCACCATCTCGAACAATACAAATGATTATTGGCTATGGTGACGATACGATAATTAACCATGTGAAATTCACCACCACACACAAACTCAAGCGGACAGTCGCTCACGAATGGTATGATGACCTTAAAGATAGTATCATCTTTGATAAGTCAGGTACCAACAGTTTGTCCGTCCCTTACTATGCTTCATGCATTGCGGATAAAATAATACCATGCTACATAATACTAACATGTTTTAATAATGCAGTGGAATGAACCTCTAGAAAGATAGCGCTACCCGTTCTAGCATAGAGAGTCACCCTGGATACAATAATCCACATCTTGGACCAGGAAACGTCCTACAACGCCATCATAAGGCATCCATGGATACACGCCATATGAGTCGTTCCATCATGTTTCTATCAAGTAATAAAATTTTCGACTCCGTAGGGGATATTCAGCATGCAAGGCGAGCAACGCACCACCCAAGAATTTTATTAGATCGCCTAAGATTGCATACACACCAAACAACCGAAATGGGAAACTGTAGAAGCATAGCAATCTGTCGTATCAGGAACCAAATTTGACACATAGATAGAGGCCATAAAAGACTCAGAGGTCGTGGAGGTTTGCAAGGCAACTGTAGAAGTCCTCGACCCCGTTCAACTAGACAACTCTAATAGCACAAAAAAGGTTTATATCGGACACATCCTCTCTGAACCAGGTAATATCATGATTTCTTAACTGACAATGCCAACTTGTATGCCTTTTCCTATTCATATTTGTCATGAATCCCAAGGAACATCGCCACATACAGGATGAGTGTCGATTCTTTTTACCCGTCGGTACGGAAAGTGAGGAGAAAATTCAACACCACTATCAATAATGCAGTTAGCGAAGAGGTTGATAATTTACTCGCTAACGGTTACATCCGATAGTCAAAATATCCCCAATGGGTTGCTAATGTGGTCATGGTAAAAAGAAGAAGGGAAAATGGCGGATGTGTCTCGACTTCACGTTGTCTAAATAAAGCATGCCTAAAATATTTGTTTCTATTGCCACACATCGACCTGCTTATTGACGCAACAACAGGACACAAACTATTAAGCTTCTTAGATTCTTACTCGAATTACAATCAAATTTTAATGGCTGAAGAAGATCAAGAAAAAACCACTTTCATTACCCATTGAGGAACGTACTACTACAAGGTAATGCCGTTAGGACTCAAGAATGCAAGGGTGGCATATCAACTTTTGGTCACCAAGATGTTCAAAGAACAACTCGGTAAGACCATGGAAGTTTACCTCGATGACATGCTAGTTAAGTCGAAAAGGAAAGAGGATCACATTGGCCACTTGAAGGAGGCCTTCGAGATATTGAGGCGATACATGATGAAATTGAATCCCAAAAAATGTGCCTTTGACATTACCTTAGGAAAATTCCTTGGTTTTCTGGTGTCACAAAGCGGTATTGAGGTCAACCCGGATTAGATCAGGGCCATCGAAGGAATACTAGAGATGTTGAACAGCAAAAAGCAAGTGCAGAAATTAGTAGGACGAATAGCCGCCCTGTCAAGGTTTATCTCACAATCATCGGACATATGTCATAAATTCTTCAACGTTTAAGGAAAGACCACGGACTACAATGGAACGTAGAATGCATCAATGACCTGAGAAACCTTAAAGTGAATCTATCCTCGCCACCACTACTCATCAAGGAAGACCTAGGTGAATATTTACTTGTGTACCTAGCAGTCTCTGAAGTTGCGGTATGCGCAGTCTTGATCCACAAAAACAAAGGTACGCAATCCTCGATGTACTATATCAGTAAAACCTTAATCGATGCCGAAACAAGGTACTCTCACCTTGAAATACTCTTTTTGGCATTAGTCGTAACTTCACGAAAGTTAACACCATATTTTCTATGTCACCCCATAAATATGGTGACAACCTTCCCCCCGAGCGGCATCCTACACAAACCTGAACTATCGGGTAGATTCGCCAAATAGACCATAGAATTAAACAAGCACTACATTACATACCAACCACAAGCTTCCATTAAGTCACAGGTGTTCGCCAATTTTGTCATTGATTTTAGCGCGAGAATATTGCCTGAAGTAAAGCAGGAGGCGCTTCGCATCTCTACACATTTCGACCTCTGGGTCCTCTACACTAACGCCACATTTATTGCATCAGGATCGGGACTGGTACTTATCCTCAAAGTTCCTAAGGGCAAAGTAATTTTCCAGTTCGTATGATGCCTCGAGATGACTATCAACGAGGCTGACTATGAAACTTTGATTGCAGGATTGAAACTAGCCCTCAAATATGGCGCTCGACGACTTGTCCTCCATTGCGATTCTCAACTCGTGGTGAACCAAGTCTCCGGGACTTTCCAAATAAAAGAACAGATACTACAAAAGTACCAGCCAAAAATTCATAAACTGCTGCCAAAGTTCGATGAATGCCCCCTCGACCAAATACCTAGGGCACAGAATATCGAAGTGGACGGCCCTGCCAAACTAGTGGCAGCCACCAAAAATATCAACAAGGAAACGTGGTCACCCTTCTCCATTCGGCAATGGACCAAGTTGAGGTACATCTGTAAACCTAACTTGGGACTGGCGCAACCGCCTTGTAACATATTTGCAGGATGGAACGTTCCCACAACATAAGAAAGAAGCAAAAATACTTCAAAAACATGTAACCAAATACAACCTCGTAAATTGTGATCTCTACAAGAGAATGTTTGGTAGCCCCCTAGCCTAGTGTCTCGGGCCTAATAAAACAAGACGCGTACTAGAAGAAGTACAAGAGGGGTATTGCGGTGCCCATACGAGAAAAGACATCCTCGTTTGATGCCTCATCCGCGTTGGATACTATTGGCCTACCATGAAAAAAGAAGTTGCGAACTACATCGGAAAATGTGAGCAGTGTCAAAAATATGCCCCTATGATATACCAAGTGGGAGAAATCCTACACTCTGTCACCTCACTATGGCCATTCATAAAGTGGGGATGGATATTTTTGAACCCCTCCCGACAGGATGAGGTAAGGTACGCTTCCTTTTGGTTTTAACAGATTATTTTTCTAAGTGGGTGGAAGTAGGTGCGTACACCCACATATACGAGCAAGAGGTCATCTCGTTCATATTAAAAAACATAATATGCCGCTTTGGCATTCCCAAAGAAATTAGTTGCAACAACGGACCTCAGTTCATCAGAAAGAAAATGACCGAGCTCTTTTTGAAAAATGGCATATCAAGCGAATACTCTCCACACCATACCATCCCGTCGATAATGGCCAAGACAAATCCTCTAATAAGGTAATACTTAATATACTGAAAAAGAAGACCGAGGATGCCAAAGGGCTATGGCCTGAACTACTACCAGAAGTACAATGGGCATCCCGCACCACACCAAAAACCAGCACAGGCGAGATGCCACATTCACTAGTCTACGAGACTGGCGTAGGTATACCCGTCGAAGTCGGAGAGCCTAATTTGAGATACTCCAATGAGAGCAGACTAAACAACAATGAAAATAGGCTATGAAATCTGGATCATATCGAAGAACGGAGAGACATGGCCCACATAAGAATGGTAGCCCAAAAGCAACAAGTAGAAAAATATTACAACAAGAAAGCCAAAGAGCGAACACTCAAGTTCGGAGATTACGTCCTCAAGGCTAAAACACAAGCAGCGAAAGACCCTAATGAAGGAAAACTGGGAACAAACTGGAATGGACCATACAAAATCACGGTGATAGCAAATAAAGGAGCATTCCAATTAGAAACAATGTAGGAGAAACTACTTTAAAACAATTGGAATGTCGCCTATCTCAAATACTACAACTTCTGAGAGAAGGCACCACCAAATCGTACTTTTTTTCCTCATTTAGGGTTTGTCCCAATCGGGCTTTCTCGGTGAGGCTTTTAATGAGGAGGCAAGGGGCATGTCTCGAGGTCCAAGGTATTGTTCATTACCCCTCCCATCGACATGGTCTCCGAACCAAAGTAATAAAGGGACTAGATATAGATAATCAAATCTCCATTGTATGTATAGAATCGACATGTGATTCTCATAAGAATATAATAAAATATCGATTGTTTGTATAGATCCAACATATGATTCTCACAAGAATATAATCAAATCTCCATTGCATGAATAAAGTCGACGTGTATCTTCCTACAGGAATATGATCAAACCTCCAATGAGAAATGGCTAAGGACATCGACGAAAATATGAGTTCGACCTTGTTAGAACCACGATGTGATCCTACTTTGATGACAATTTGAAGCAACATCCCAATGGCCAAGGCCATCGACAAAAATATGAGTTCGATCTTGCCACGACGGATCCTACTTCGATGAAATTTCAAAGAAACCTCCCAATGGCCAATGCCATCGATAAAAATATGAGTTCAACCTCGTTCGAACCACGATGAGATTCTACCTCGATGACAGTTCGAAGGAACATCCCAATGGCCAAGGCCATCGACGAAACTATGAGTTCGACCTCGTTCAAACCACAATGGGATCCCACTTTAACGACAGTTCGAAGTAACATCTCAATGGCCAAGGCCATCAATGAAAATATGAGTTCGACCTCGTTCAAACTATGATAGGGTCCTACTTCAACAACAGTTCGAAGCAACATCCCAATGGCCAAGGACATCGATGAAAATAAGATTTCGACCTCATTCAAACCACGACGGGATCCTACTTCAATGTCAGTTTGAAGAAACTTCCAAATGGCCAAGGCCATCAAAAAAATATGAGCTCAACCTTGTTCAAACCACAAGGGGATCCTACTTCGACGGTAGTTCGAAGCAACATCCCAATGGCCAAAGCCATCGAAGAAAATATGAGTTCGACCTCGTTCAAACCACGACAAGATCCTACTTTGATGGCAGTTCAAAGCAAGATCCCAATGACCAAGGCCATTGATAAAAATACAAGTTTGACCTTGTTCGAACTACAATGGGGTCCTACTTCAATGATAGTTCGAAGCAGCATCCCTATGGCCAAGGCCATCGACAAAAAAAGGAATCGACCGTACACCCAAAAGCTAAATCGACTTAATAACTTGGTAGGTCTCCTGGATACCATAAATTGCAAAAAACACCAACAAATTGACAAATAAATTCTACACTATATCAAAATATTATTTACATTTATCCTTACAAAATGGCTCAAGTATCCCCCCTACAAAAGGACCAAAACAAAAGTAAGTACAAACAAAAAATTATACATTATCCCCGGTAGGGTAAGCATATTTGTACAAAGAGTCCAAAGCAAGACGGTTCACATCATTAGAGTTGATGTCATCCCTATCTGGAGTAAGAGGGTCGTACCCATATGCCTATAAGATGCACAAGTTTTGTTATGCACGATCTAAAGTTCTGCTTCAGTTGCCCTCCCTTCTGTGTGAAAAGCCTTGTAAACGTCAAGTCGGGTCTCAGCAAGGACCCACAACTCATATAAGCAATGAGGCATGGCCGGATCGGCCGAGGCACGAGACGTAGAAGGTTGGGAGCATCGACTTGCATCCTCTACTCTCAATGAAGCCAATTATCCATTCAACGCTCACAGCTCCGCCTTCAACTCTTTAACACAACCTTCAAGCCCGGCGACCTTAAGAATCGAGGCCTCCTTCTCCTTAGTCAGCTCCGATATACAAACACGGAGGGCATTGTCCAAATATGCCATTCCAGAAATAGATGTCGACAACTTATCAACACGAACGTTCAGCTTGCCCTTGAGCCCCTTGATCTCTACTACCTTCGCACTCAAGTCAGCGTTTAAACTGGCCACATTTGCTTGTAAATCGACATTCTCACCCATCACCCCCTGCTCAACTCAAGCTCATCCTCCTTCACCTTAAGGGAGGCCTCAAGTTGACTATTACGGGTGGAAACCTTCATAAGCTCCTCATCCCGCTCCCTCAGCACTTCGATCTTGCACTCTAATTGGTCATCCCTTTGTTTGATCCCTTTGCGAAACAACTGAAATTCAGGGTCCTAATTATAAATATCGGACATTGCACAGTGCTTAGTACGGTATCATTAATACTTGGACGACATCATCCCGTAAATGGCCGTCCTCTTCCTCTCCCGACACTTACACCCGATCTCCATGATGAGGGTTTGGCACAAAAGATAAAGATAAGATAAATACAAAATACAGGTCGACAATCGCTACACAAGCCCAACGACAAAAAGGAAAAAAAAGGCACATACTCATAAGGCCATACCGGTGGTGTTCTGAGATAAATCCTTGTTACCCATCACCCTAAGCACCTCATTTTCAGGGGTAGCACATAGAGGAGCTAAAACAGATGCCACTTGCTCACAGTTCAATAATAAGTTAAAATCTACCGGGGTGACTATGTGACGATCAAACCCTTCTGTAGACCTACAAACTCGTTAACAACCTCCGGGTCGGTATATGAACCTGAGCCTTCGCCATCGATATAACAGCCACTAACATTGGACTTTGTGTCAACCTCGGTAAAGCGCACGGAGCTGGCTCTAAACCCCATCCTTTTGGGGATATCTCCACGATAAAATGGTGTTAGCCATAAATGTGGGTACATGTGCCATTTGCGAGGCCCTGCTTCTACCATCGTCCACGGCCACATCCCTCTCAAGCTCCATTCTCTTCTTTTTTCTCGACAATGGCTCATTCTTGTTGGAGGATTCATCCATGAGGTGTGGGACTGACATTGAAGAAGCCTCCTCCCTCATGACCATGACCCGAGAGGGACCTTCTAAATTAATAGGTTTAGGATGACCCCCTCGAATTGACTCACTCAAAGTAAACTGTGTTTCAGTAATAGTGACAGCCTGTTAGAATGCAGGGACTGGCGCCCTTTGCCTGGAAGCTCCTCGACTTGCCGTCATGATGAGTTGTATTAATAAACGATGATATATAACCAACATAGTGGTAAGGGGAAAACATTTACCAGATGGAACTTTGGGGCCATAAAGATTTACGGACGCGGGCCAATTTTGGGTTTCCGCTACAAGGGGCAACAGACGGGCTATCAAATCCTTATGCCAGCAATAGGGCGGTGCGGACGTCCCAAAGCTACAAATGAGAAGCAAACAAACTTTATCATGAATACAAATGAAGGAAGAGTAAAATTAGTGGCAACACTTACGAGTCTTGTTCCAACGCTCCGGGAACCGACCGAGGTCAGAAATGACATGTTCACTTTTGACAAAGAAGTACTTGTGAGAAAACATGGGACTTGCTCGGTCGCCTTTCTGAACCACCAACCCTTTTATGCCACGGTGCCTCAAATGCACCATGGTACCCCTGTGGAAGCTAGGCAAGAATAGGTGTAAAAGGTGGTGTTAGAAACATCACATTCCGCCAACTGCACATACTTGGCCGACAACAGAAATATCTTGGACGTATACGGTGAATGTTGTGCCGAGAAAACTTGGTAGAACCTAAAGAATTCTTCCGCTAATGGGAGGCGATCAAAGGTATAGACAATCACGAAAGGGTAATCGTAGAAGGCACAGTATCCAGGTCTGTACACCTCTACAAAATCTCTCCCTGTTGGAACCATGTCAACATGAGCGGGAATGCCATACTTTGCACGGAGAGCGTCAACGTGAACTTGCTCCGTCTTAGAGAGTACGGGGGTAGTAGTAGAAGGGAATCTTTGAGGGAATCCCTTCAAGAAATGGGGTGTCTCATCAGTAACTCATCCACTGCGGGAAGACTATCACCCTCTTCTACCAACTTATCCTTGCCGTCCGAAGGGGGGACCATGGACAATGGGGCGGCCTTAGGAATCCCTTCAAGAGATCGAAGTGATCTTGGCATACTTTAGTCAAAGAAAGTGTTAACACAGCGGAAATAAGAGAGGAAGAAGAAGGTAAGAAGAAGAAGCAGAAGATTGTCAAGGCAAGCTCGAAAAAATGAGGAGGGGTATTCAGAAGTAAAATGGCCAAGAACTTTCTAAAAATACCCTCGACCTATTTATAGGATTGGGTGGCAACAGAATCGAAGTGGAAGATCACAGAGTGGCACCAGAATCGAAACAACAAGCCATAAACCCCTATCTCGAAAACACGCGTAATAATGACGCACATAAAGATGACATCATTTCTTGGTAAAATGCATAACTTGGTGTGTTGCTGAGCACGCTGATCGTCCACCATTGGCCATGCCGTAACACCTCGAAGGATCAAATTTCTCTGTAGGAACGCATGATGTCTACTCATCGAGGACACACCAAGTTGCAACCTCGACAAGCGGAGGAATAATTGTATTGGTCCAAATTTGAACAACCACGACCGTTGATGAATACGACAAACAACGAGGTCCTCATAACTCGACGTCTTGCGGAGGACGGCCTTAAGGCAAACAAGATAGTGTACGACCCTTGTAATAATATATGCCCGTTAGGGGGATATAAGGAATATTCCTTCAAATATTCCGTATAACTTGTCTTTTATAGCTCAGAAGGGTTTCACTCCTTATATATATAGTGAACAACAACCTTGTAAAGGGGGGCTGATCCATACTACTTGCTGTAAATTTGCTTACATAAAGATCTGTTGTAAAAGATCGATCGATCAAAATAGATAAAGAATCTTTATTACCTGTATTCTCCTTATCCATTTTTCATTCTAGAGATTATTATACTTAGCTAAGATTTATCCTTTGATTGATTTATTCAAAAAAGGTTCCGATATCATTTGAGTCGAACAACTAAATAACTTAATGGAACCCAATTTATTTCTACGCTAGTTGATAATCAATTACATTTGAAGAAAATCCTTATGGTGTGCCAATTATCATATAAAACTTTGAAGTCTTATGCGTGTTTCATACTAGCTACAATGTTATGACTATGGGTGTGCATAGTCCGGGTTGGTTCGGATTTTTCAATTGCCAAACCAAACCAATAGTGTCGGATTAAATTTATAAACCAAACCAACAAAATCGGGTTTTTCAATCTCGGGTTTTCCCGGATTTTTCGGAGTTTTTTGGATTTTTGGGTTTTTTTTTTCCGATAAGTCTTCATAGCACAAATATATAACTTGTGCTCCACATATTCTCTAATCCTACAAGGATATAACTATATAATGTATTTTTCAAGAAAATAATACAATTATATGAGATGCGTTATAACATTGTACTAAAATATTCAATAACGAAAATACTAAAATCCTTAAAGAAAATATTACTAAATAATAAGCCATAATAAATATTAACATAATCTAAAAGTACTATATATCATGCTTAAATAAGTACAACTATGAATATTTGTTACACAACTAAGCAACAAAGAAAAAGATAAACTAAGTTATGCATTTTCAATATAAACAATGCAAAACTGATCATAGATATCCACACTATTGTCATTTTTAGTGTTGAATTAAATTTTCTTAGTTAGCGTTAGTATTGATGTGAAGTTTATTTGAATTACTATATTTATGAACGGTAAAATTTATTGGACCATTCAAAAATGTTAATTCCAAACTTGAAATAATATGTTTAAAGATAAAACTGTGAAAAGGCTTAAGAAATATTTATGAATTGTATTAAAAATAAATATTTATATGTATAAAATATTTGTAGAAATTGAATAAATGTAATATCGGGTTGGTTTGGTTTTGATTTGACTTTTTTTTAGTTAAAACCAAACCGAACTAATTATGATAGGGTTATTTTTTCCAACACAAAACCAAGTCAAACCAACCCATAATTGAGTTTTTTTTCCGGTTTGACTCGGATTACCAATTTGGTGTGGTTTATCGATTTTTCTTGTACACCCCTAGTTATGACTACCTTATTTGTCTAATCATAGTGTCTACAATTTATACTGGTCCATTTAGTTCGAATTTGTACCACAAAAGACTCATTAAACATCAATTAAATTACACAACTTTAACTACAATGCAAAACACGACCATTTGATTTTAATTATTTTATAAAACGAATTACTTAATTCAATTATGAATTCAAAAAATGCAGCATATATTTTTTTTTGTATTTCTTCTATTAATTTAAACATCAAAACACGCACGCACGGACGCAAACAATAAGCGAATAATAACAGAAAATCCACGAAAATTGCGAACAAAACAAAACTCTTTATTTTGAATTTTTGGGAATAATTCTCATATAGGGCAAAAATTACGTGCTCACAAGGGGTAGTAGTAGAAGGGGATCTTTGAGGAAATCCCTTCGAGACATGGGGTGTCTCATCAGTAACTCATCCACTGCAGGAAGACTATCACCCTCTTCTACCAACGTATCCTTGCCGCCCGAAGGGGGGACCATGGACAATGGGGCGGCCTTAGGAATCCCTTCAAGAGATCGAAGTGATCTTGGCATACTTTAGTCAAAGAAAGTGTTAATACAACGGAAATAAGAGAGGAAGAAGAAGGTAAGAAGAAGAAACAGAAGATTGTCAAGGCAAGCTCGAAAAAATGAGGAGGGGTATTCAGAAGTAAAATGGCCAAGAACTTTCTAAAAAAACCCTCTACCTATTTATAGGATTGGGTGGCAACAGAATGGAAGCGGAAGATCACAGAGTGGCACCAAAATCGAAGCAACAAGCCATAAACCCCTATCTCGAAAACACGCGTAATAATGACGCACATGAAGATGACATCATTTCCTGGTAAAATGCATAACTTGGTGTGTTGCTGAGCATGCTGATCGTCTACCATTGGCCATGCCATAACACCTCGAAGGATCAAATTTCTCTGTAGGAACGCATGATGTCTGCTCATCGAGGACACACCAAGTTGCAACCTCGACAAGCGGAGGACTAACTGTATAGGTCCAAATTTGAACAACCACGACCGTTGATGAATACGACAAACAACGAGGTCCTCGTAACTCGACGTCTTGCGGAGGACGACCTTAACGCAAACAAGATAGTATACGACCCTTGTAATAATATATGCCCATTAGGGGGATATAAGGAATATTCCTTCAAATATTCCTGTATAACTTGTCTTTTATAGCTCAGAAGGGTTTCACTCCTTATATATATAGTGAACAACAACCTTGTAAAGGGGGGCTGATCCATACTACTTGCTCTAAATTTGCTTACATAAACAAGTGAAAAGATCTGTTGTAAAAGATCGATCGATCAAGATAGATAAAGAATCTTTATTACCCATATTCTCCTTATCCATCTTTCATTCTAGAGATTATTATACTTAGCTAAGATTTATCCTTTGATTGATTTATTCAAAAAGGTTTCGATATCATTTGAGTCGAACAACTAAATAACTTAATGGAACCCAATTTATTTCTACGCTAGTTGATAATCAACTATATTTGAAGAAAATCATTATGGTGTGCCAATTATCATATAAAACTTTGAACTCTTATGCATGTTTCATACTAGCTACAATGTTATGACTAGGGGGTACATAGGCCGGGTTGGTTCGGATTTTTCAATTGTCAAACCAAACCAATAGTGTCGGATTAAATTTATAAACCAAACCAAACCAACGAAATCGGTTTTTTCAATCTCGGATTTTCCCGGGTTTTTCGGATTTTCGGGTTTTTTTTTTCCGATAAGTCTTCATAGCACAAATATATAACTTGTGCTCCACATACTTCTCTAATCCTACAAGGATATAACTATATAATGTATTTTTCAAGAAAATAATACAATTATATGAGATGCGTTATAACATTGTACTAAAATATTCAATAGCAAAAATACTAAAATCCTTAAAGAAAATATTACTAAGTAATAAGCCATAATAAGTATTAACATAATCTAAAAGTACTATATATCATGCTTAAATAAGTACAACTATGAATATTAGTTACACAACTAAGCACCAAAGAAAAGATAAACTAAGTTATGCATTTTCACTATAAACAATGCAAAACTGATCATAGATATCCACACTATTGTCATTTTTAGTGTTGAATTAAATTTTCTTAGTTAGTGTTAGTATTGATGTGAAGTTTATTTGAATTACTATCTTTATGAACGGTAAAATTTATTGGACCATTCAAAAATGTTAATTCCTAACTTGAAACAATATGTTTAAAAATAAAACTGTGAAAAAGTTTAAGAAATATTTATGAATTGTATTAAAAACAAATATTTATATGTATAAAATATTTGTAGAAATTGAATAAATGTAATATCGGGTTGGTTTGGTTTTGATTTGACTTTTTTTTAGTTAAAACCAAACCAAACCAATTATGATAGAGTTATTTTTTCCAACACAAAACCAAGTCAAACCAACCCATAATTGAATTTTTTTTCCGGTTTTACTCGGATTACCAATTTGGTGTGGTTTATCGATTTTTTTTGTACACCCCTAGTTATGACTACCTTATTTGTCTAATCATAGTGTCTACAATTTATACTGGTCCATTTAGTTCGAATTTGTACCACAAAAGACTCATTAAACGAAAAATATTTTCTATCATGATTTTTTTCTATTTTCAAGACTCAAATTCAAAAGAATAAAGAAATCTCATCCATCGAATAATCAATGTAAGTGGTCAATGTTGTGACTACTAAAATAAGGAAGAGAAGTTCTATTTCAAATAATTATCAAGCTGAAATAAGTGAACAGCGTCTAATCTAGGAGTATTAAGGAAGAGAAGTTGTATATTCAAATAAAAAAACTTATATTAACAGCATGGAAGCACGCCGCAAAGTCCGGGAGTTACGCCCATAGGAGGTTATTACCAGCAACATAAGGGAGAAAAAATAATTTAGTTGGTGTTTACATTTACATTAAATTGACAACACTGTTTATTTATAAATTAGGAAATTTTACCGCGTATAGAATATGTTAGTAGTCTATTTATAACATATAAATAATTTTTTAAGATATTACATAATATAATAACTTTTTTATTTTGTAGCAAAAAATTTAAATTTAATACTTTCCTATATTTAAGCCTTATTAGATGGTACAAAATATTTTTCTCTCACCAATTTATGGTATAACTCCCGTTTTTTGTGAAATGACGCGGCTTAATACAACTTAGTACACCTAAATACAAATTCACATTCTCATGATTTGCGCTGAAACATTACTTTTTCCCCGCTTAATATAGCTTAATACACCTAAATACAGATCATGATTTACATGAATTCCTATTTGTGCGGCGTCATTTCATGTTGTATTATTGAATACAATTCGTTTAATACACTATATATCATAAAATAACGTAAAACATATCTATATCACGTAATATAGGAAAGAGTTTTTATTTATTGTTAATTAGGTCTTAATAAATGTCTATTGTGAAAAATTCTCAATAAATTACTATCATATCATATAATGATAATATAATATTTTTTGTCAATTTAGCTCCTAATTATAATTAGCTAATGCGATTTGATGTGAAAATAAGTGAAATTAGTTGAAGATAAAACAAAATTCGACATGAAGCGTGCAACCAAACTTTCTCCACGTGCCAAGTGGGTTGTCATGTATGGTCAAATAACGGTGCTTATTGTTTGACACGTGTGAGGCTTTCTCTTATCCGTTTTTGTTAGGAAATTGATCGATCACTTTCCACCAAACAGACAGTAATTCCGGAGGCGTTTGAGTTTGACCTCCACTTCCACGTCTGCATTCACCTTAGCTTTTTGTCCGTCTTCCTTTAATAATTTTTTTTCGAAGTACCGAAAATATTAAGGAGTCGTTTGGTTGGAATATGAGTTATACCGGTATAAGTTATAATGAGATAAGTTATAATGAGATTTATTGTACTGGGATTGTTGTTTATTCATTGTTTGGTATGTTGTATTAAGAATGATAATTGAATAATTTCTAAGAGGAAGGTATAAGTTATACTGGTGCTAATTACCCCACCTTTTATGAGGTATAAGTTATCCCGATATTAAATTTAACACCGGTATAACTTACACCCGATTTGCTAACCAAACAGAGGTTTAAGTTGATATTAAATTCTTATACCACCTTATACCTCATACCAAACGACCCCTAAGTAGATCTTATGATTCACTTGATTTACACACCTTGGTTTCACTATTTTAATTCAGTAAAGCTCTTCGGATTACTGGGCGCATTTATATGAATCCAAATGGTGTTACGGGACACTATTAATATAATATGAAATTGTTAAAAATGATACCACTTGCATCAAAATAACTTAATAGTCTAGCTGTTGATAGTTTCAAATTTGATGTGAGTTGTTTTCGGTTCAAACTCATTGGCTTCACAAAATATTTTTGACTGATATTAGCCTATTGCCATGAATAATGATACAACTTATGAAAAATCCTGCATACGCTATTGTCGAATTATATATTTGATCTTTCTTTTTGTTTTTTTATTTTTCGCCCAATGTCTTATATTTGTATTAGAGAACCAATTTATTTGACTTTCTACCACGTAAGCGCCATTAAGGGAAAACTTGCAATCAAGACTTTTTATTTTTCTACATTCAGAAGATGAAATAATCATATTCATCCTACACCACAACTCTAGATAGTTGTATATTCTCTACAATATACTTCATCTGTCCCAAAACAAAAACAAAAAAACACAAGTATCTATTTCTAGTGTAAATGTAAAAATGGGAAGTGTTTCTTAAACTTCTAAAAAAATATATAATTATCTAAAATTATATAAGGTATGAATTATATCATAGTTTTTATAGACAGAATTTCAGAACATTCTGGAAATGTTGTTAAAGATGAATTTTTTGTGTTTGCAAATACAAATAGTGTATTCAGAGAAAGTTCTTTTTTTGGAGGGCTTTTTTTTTTGGTTGCAATTAGAGAGGCTTAAACTTTGTAAAACTAATACGTTAATTATCTTTTATGATTCTAAAACATTTGCCCAGAATTGTCTCGCCATTTTATATAATGCATGTAGATACACACGCCACATGCTATACTAGCAAGCTTTCTAAATTAGAAACACTTTCTTAATGTTCACTCCAAAAATTCATAGTTCATGTGATCCAGTATACTTTGATTTTCTCTCTCTATTGGCTATTTTTTTTTATTTTGTAATTAGCTCATTTTGGACTAGTTATGAATTTCTGGATTAAGTTCCTTCCCCAATGAAAACAGTATATTTATAATGGAGATCATAGGCGAACCGTAAGGGAAACTCTCGTGACTAATCCCATTAGAGTTAAATCCTAATTTAAAACTTATTTATATACTGACGTCTGCTCACTTGCTGGCTAACATCCTGTTTGGCAAAGTTTCAAAAATAAACTTATTCAAAATTATTCTTCTTAAAATTATTTTTGGTGAGAAACGATTTATGTTTGACTAATTAATTTGAAAAATAATTTTGAACAAAAATTAGTATTTGACCGAACTTTTAAAAGTGCTTTTAAGAGCTGTTTGGTCAAACTGCCAAAAATAACTTATTTTTAAAAAGTACTCTTAAAATAAGTTATTTTTGAAAAAGTACTTTTGCAAAGTAGCTTGTTTGACCAATTCATTGAATAGTACTTTTTGCAAGCAAATTGTGTTTGCTCATTCATTCTAAACAGTACTTTTGATTATCAAATTACGAAAAAATGACAATAAATATTTAGTTACACATTAGTACTATTTAAAATAGATAAATATATTTAACTAGGTATTGCAATAAAAATATAATTTAAAGATTTTAATCAATATAAAATAGAGTTATTTTATTATTTTCATGATGATTTAAAAATATCAAAATACATCAGTATACATACATATATATAAAAGAAAGAACTATTTATAGTATATAGAATATTTTAGAGAGAAATAGAAGAATGAGAATAAAAATATAATAGAATAAAAAGAGAAAAAATGTATAGTAAAAAGGGAAAAAGAAAATAGAAATACCAAAATTAATGATGGATAATTTAGAAAATATAAATATAAGGTAAGATATTTTTGTTTTGAATAAATTAATTGTGTGCTTCTAGTTCTTGGAAAAAAGCTAGAATTTGTTGTTTCTCCCCAAAGTAAAAAGAGTGCTTCTCTTTCTACTTAAAAGTACCTTTGCATTTTGGCAAAATATCTCAAATTTTTCAAAATGTTCTTTTTTGAGAAAAAAAAGTACTTTTTGCTTCCGAGAAGCTTGGCCAAATAGGCTCTTGTGATGACACGACAAATCATCTCATATTTTAGAACTAAATTCTGTGTTTCGAAGTCTTAAGTATCTTAATTTATCCTTCCTCAATGTATGCCCGAAATCGAATTCTGAGGTCCCAAGCTCAAGATATGAATTTTGGTTGAAAATTGAAAACTTGAAAATTTTAATGGTTTTATGAATTTGGTTAATATTTGGTCTCGTTGTCATCGGGTCCGTATTTTAGTTTCGGAACCCGGTGCACATCCATTATAATATTTCAGACTTTTTTGTGAAATTTGGTGAGAAACGGAGTTGGTTTGATGCGATTCTAACGTCGGGTTGTAAAAATAGAAGTTTTAAAGCCTTCTTGAAAATTTCATTTGATTTGGTGTTCAATTCGTAGTTCTAGGTGTTATTTTGGTGGTTTGATCATGCGAGAAAGTATTATGTTTAAGGATTTGTGTGCATGTTTGGTTTGGAGCCCCAAGGGCTCGGATGAGTTTCAGATAGACTTCGGAATGATTTTAACTTAGAAAAATCTAGTGTTTTTGTGGCAACTGGTGTTTTGGTGTGTTGTGCTTTGCGATCGTGAAGCCATTCTCGTGACCGCGAAGGGGATCTGGGATGGGGGAGGATTTTACACTATGCGAATGCGAGACCATGGTTGCAAACGCGGAGCATTGGGAGGATTGCTCTACGCGAACATGACCCCGTCCCACGTAAACGCGTAGCTTTAGCTAGGCCGAGTAGGGGACTTGAGGTGACTCTACGTAAATGCGAGCCTCATCTCGCAAATGCGAAGCTCGAGGGGGGGGCGTAGACCTTCGTGAATGCATACAGTTACTCGCGATCGCGTAGGCCACTTAGGCCCTGCTTTTTCGCCAACGTGATAGTATTCACGTGAACGCTATGAATATTGTCGCCCAGCTATTAAACAGTCCCATTACGGGATTATGGCCATTCTTTCAAAATTGTAAAAGCTAGAAAGCCTAGAGACGATCCTCCCAAAAACAATTTCTTCCCTAAATTGTTGGTTAGTGATTCTAACCTACTTTCTTTCTATCACCCATTACATTTCATGAATATTCAACCTAATTTCTAGAGTTTTCATGGTAGAATTAGGGGTTACTGGGTACAAACTAGGGATTTTTAAAAAATTGGAATTTAGACATCAAATTAAGGTCAAAATATATTATATATACCGGCTCAGGGATGAATGGGCAAATGAACTTTGGTCCGAATCTCGGGTTTTGACCTAGCGGGCCCGAGGTCGGTTTTGACTTTTGGTGGGGAAGTTTGGAAAATCTAAATTTATGCACTGTAGTTGATTCCTTTAACAATATTTGATGTTATTGAGTTAATTGTGACTAGATACGATTGGTTCAGAGGTGAATTCTAGGGGAAAGGCCCTGATTGAGCTTTGAATTTACCGTAGAGTAAGGTAAGTGTCGTGGTTTACCTTGGTTTGAGGGATTAGGTCTTATTTGCCTATTTTCTACGTGTTTGAATGTTGAGTACAACGTATAGTGAGGTGACGAGTACTGTGCGTTGTTGTCAAGTTATAACATGCGAGTGAGTCTTATTCATGTAATTGTAGCTTTTCATCATCATATTACCCATGCTTAGACTAGTTAATCATTATGTTGATCGTTCTTATCATATTTATGGATTTTGGTGTTAATTGAGTATTGATTGAAAGTTGAGGTTGGTATTATGGAACCAAATATTGAAGTAAGACTTATTCTTGATATTTCTATCTACCTATTGTTATTGTTCTTTGTTTGGTAAGGGAGAGTGTTAATGCACGAAGGGTGATGCCCTACCATATTTTGTGAGTGTTAATGCACGAAGGATGATGTCGTGCCATATTGTGAGTGTCAATGCACGAATGGTGATGGTGTACCATGTTATAAGAGTTAATGAAAGAAGGGTGATGCTGTGCAGTTTCTATTTGATTCATGTGGTGAGGTTGAAAGTAAAAACATGAAGGGTGATGTCGTGTACTTTCTTTTACTATGGTTACTTGTTCCTATTTGTTCAAAATATATCGGTTGATCAAAGTGCTTATTTACTGTTGTTATCCTTTATCTTGTGATTTCCCCTAGCATGTCTCCTTCCCAATATAATTTGTGTTGTTTCTATTATTTCTGTTATTGGTATATATATTGTTATACTGTACAAGTTTATTTGTAGGTGTCTTGTCTTAGCTTCGTCACTACTTCATCGAGGTTATACTCGACACTTATCAGTATGAGGTCGGTTGTATTGATACTGCACTATGCACTTCTTGTGCTATTTTGGTATTGGTCCTAGTTGATCGAGAGGCATAACAGCTCGGACTGGACCACCGGAGTCTCAAGGTAGATCTGTCGACATCTACAAACCTTGAAGTCCCCGTCTATCTCTTCTATTTTACTGTTTCTTTCGTTTAAACAGTTGTATTTCTTTCAAACTATTACTTGTAGTAAATCCTGGAATGTTTGTGAATTTGTGACACCAGATCCGGGTAGAAGTAAATGATGAAGTTATTATATTATTCCGCACTTGTCGTATTTCACTTTAGTTTATCTACTGTTAATTGTTGAATTGAAAGAGGTTTGGCTTAATAATATTTTAATGTTGGCTTGCCTAGCAAGTGGATATGTTAGGCGCCATCACGGTCCCGACAGTGGGAATTTCCGATCGTGACAGCTCTAAAGTGTATTTTTCTCATAAGTGCTTTTCAAAAAAGTACTTTAGGCAAGAAGCTATTTTTTTCTTCCGATTCTCCAAAACTGATTCCGCTTGTACTCAAAAGTATTTTTTTGTTCTAAAAAGTTGCCCAAATATTTCAACTTAAAAAATAAACACTTTATTTGAAAATAAAAAGTGCTTTTGACTTTGGAGAAATGACCAAATATGCTACTATTGTTATAAGTAGAATTTTATTTATGGTGAAATTCTATATTTAGAGAGATTCTAGGATTTATTACTTGGTGGCTAAGTAACTCTCTCCCTATAAATAAAGGATTCTATTCCATTGTAATTCACCCCAAAATTCAATAAGAATTTCTTCCCTACCTTCTCTACAACATTTTTCTTCATCTGTTATTGTTCATAACACGTTATCAGCACGAGACTCTAACCAGTTGAGTAGAAGCCTTGTGATTGAGCATAATGATTGTCAATTGCTCCATGAAATTTCTTCATTATCAAATTCTATATTTGAGATAAGTATTTTACTTTATTTCTCTCTTCTAAATTCTTGATATTCTACAGTTTGATTTTATATACAAGCAAATATGGATATCTCTCAAAGCAAAATTGTAAAATTATAAAAATATTTGTTTAATTAACTCATGTACGACACACACAATATTCAAAGAGAAGAAATATTTCTCTTATATAAGTATGTGTAATGCTCATATTACCACAATTTCTGGTAGTAGTAATCTAATTCAAGGCTATGGAAGAGCTACTATATATAACTCTGCCTAAAGGAACAATACTTATCGTAGAGAATGTAATGTTCTCCTCCAAGTCCAACAGGAACTTATTGAGTTTTAAAGATATCCGACGAAAAGGATATCATATTGAGACAATAGATGAGAATAATCTTGAATATCTCATCATTACCAAAAATGTCAATGGCCATGAACTGGTTATTGAGAAGTTATCATCTTTATGTTGTGGCTTGTATCGGACAAGAATTAGTGGAATTGAGGTACATTGTTTCGTAAACCAAAAGGTTACTAATTCCAATACTTTTGTACTTCGGCATGATCACTTGAAACATCCTGGACCAATTATGATGAGACGAATTATAGAAAACTCAAATGAGCATCCATTAAAGAATTTAAAGATTCTTTTAAATAATGAATTTTCTTGCACTTCTTCTTATCAAGGAAATTTAATTATTATACCATCACTAACAAAGATTGGAATTGAGTCCCCTACGCTTTTGAAACGTATACAAGGGGACATCTGTGGACCTATTCACCCACATTTAGATATTTTATGGTCTTAATAGATGTATCTTTTAAATGGTCTCATGTGTGCCTATGGTCATCTCACAACCACGCGATTGCAAAATTAATTGCATAAATAATTGATTTCCGGCATAATTTCCCGATAATCCAATTAATTCTATTAGATTTGATAGTGCTGCTAAGTTTTCATCCCAAGCATTTAATGGTTATTGATTATCAATTGGGATAAAAGTAGAACATCATGTAGCTCATGTTCACACTCAAAATGGCCTTGCAGATTCTTTAATTAAACGTCTGCAATTGATAACAAGACCTTCACTCATGAAGATGAGGTTGCACACTTCTGTTTGGGGTCACACCATTTTTCATGCAGCAATGCTAGTTCGTCTTAAACCGACAAATTATCATAAATATTCCCCGTTGCAATTAGATTTGGGTCATGAACCTAATATATCCCATCTAAAAAAATTTAAATGCGCAATATATGCGCCTATAACCTCGCCATATCTTACCAAAATGGGTCCCCAAAGAAGGTTATGAATATAAGTTGGGTTTGAATCGCCCTCTATTATTCGCTACCTCGAGACATTAACGAGGGATTTGTTCACAGCACGATTTGCAGACTGTTAATTCGATAAGAAACTTTTTTCAAAATTAGGGGGAGAAAATGGTGAAACCAAATGGGAAGTTTTGTGGAAAAATCTATCATTATCTCATCTTGATCCACGTGCCTCTATTTGTGAAAAAAAGAGGTGCAAAAGGTTATCCATTTGCAGAGAATAGCAAATCAAATGCCAGATGCATTTACGAATTTGAAAAGGATAACAAAATCACATATCCAGGATGAGAATGTTCCAATAGATATTGATGTCCCTATTGGACAATCTTCTAGTGTCATAACTAATGAGTTAAAAGCACACCTAAACTGTGGCAAACCATTATGTTCAAAAGATCGAAATCCTAGAAACAAGAAATCAAATGATCAAACTGACACTACGAAAGAAACTCATGAAGAAATCCACGATTTAATAAATTTTGAGATTCATGAGAAATCCACTGAGCCCGAGACTCAAGAAAATAAAGAACTATCAATAAATTCAATCGGTATTGAGACAAATTTGAATCGATTGAATATAACGGTGAATTATGTCTTTGCATATAATGTTGTATCTAGCATTATGCAAGATGAGGTTCTTGAACCTCAATCTATTGGAGAATGTCGACAAAGATGTGATTGGCCAAAGTGGCAAGAAGCAATCCAATCAGAATTGAATTCACTTGCAAAACATGAAGTTTTTGGGCCAGTAATCCAAACACATAATGGGGTTATGCCTGTTGGCCATAAATGGGTCTTTGTACGCTATAGGAATGAGAAAAAAAGGTTCAAAGATATAAGGCCCGCCTTGTTGCACAAGGATTTTCACAAAGGCATGGTGTTGATCATAAAGAGACATATTCATCCATTATGGATACTATAACGTTCAGTTATCTCATTAGTTTTGTTGTCCATGAAAAACTTGACATGCATTTAGTAGATGTGATTATCGCCTACCTTTATGGCTCACTTGATAATGAGATATACATGAAAATTCTCGAGAGATTTAAAATGCCCAATGCACATAATTCAAAGTCCCGAGAAATATTTTTAATTAAATTACAAAGATCTTTGTGTGATCTAAAGCAATCAAGACGAATGTGGTATAATCGTCTTAGTGAGTATTTATTAAAGGAAGGTTATATAAATGATGCCATTTGTACATGTGTTTTTATAAAATAAAAAAATAACTTCAGAATTTATTGTACTTGTCGTATATGTTGATGACATAAACCTTATTGGAACTCATATAGAACTCCAAAAGGCAATTGATTATTTAAAGAAGAAATTCGAAATGAAAGATCTTGAAAAGATAAAATTATGTCTTGGTTTGCAAATTGAACATTTGGCAAACGAAATTTTTGTTCATCAATCTGCCATAGAAAATGTATTGAAACTGTTTTACATGGATGGAGCACATCGAATAAGTACTCCGATAGTTGTTCGATCACTAGGTGTGAATAAGAATCCATTACGACCTCAAGAAGAAAATAAAGAGCTACTTGATACTGAAGTACCATATCTTAGTGCAATTGGTGCACTAATGTATCTTGCTAATACTACAAGGTATGACATAACCTTTTCAGTTAATGTCTTAGCAAGTTATAGCTCTGCTCCTACAATGAGACATTAAAATGGAATCAAACACATATTACGGTACCTAAAAGGAACCACCGATATGGGCTTATTTTATGGCAATAATTGCAGTCACGATCTTGTTGGTTATGTCGATGCTGGGTATTTATCTGACCCATACAAGGTTGGGTCTCAAACTGGTTATGTGTTTACATGTGGAGGCACTGCCACATCTTGTTGATCAACTAAGCAATCAATTGTGGCTACTTTATCTAATCATATTGAGATAATTTCTATTCATGAAGCGAGTCGAGAATGTGTGTGGTTGATGTCTATAATACATCTTATTCGAGCTAAATGTGGTTTGAAGTGTGATAAACTACCTACAATTTTGTATGAAGATAATGCAGCATGCATAACTCAATTGAACGGAGGGTTCATAAAAGGAGATATGACAAAGCTCATTTCACCAAAGTTATTTTCACATATGATCTTCAAAAGAATAGTGATATTGATGTGCAACAAAATCGTTCAAGTGATAATATGGCTGATTTGTTCACCAAGTCTCTATCAACGTAAACCTTCAAGAAGCTAGTGTACAAGATTGGGATGTGAAGGCTCAAGGATGTGAATTGATGCTCTCATCATGTGGAGTTAATGTGCGTTGCACTCTTTTTCCCTTAAAGGTTTTGTCCCACTGAGTTTTTCTTGTAAGATTTTTAACGAGGCAATCAAAAGGCGTATTATTAGATATGTGTATTCTTTTTCCTTTTCCAGAATTTTTTCCATTGGATTTTATTTTAGTTAAGGTTTTAACAAGACACATTATTTGTTGAATAGACATTCAGGGTAAATGTTATAAATAAAATTTTATATTCAACATTCAGGGAGAATAGTATAAATAGAATTTTATTTATGGTGAATGTCTATATTTAAAGAGATTGTAGAGTTTATTACTTGGTGGCTAAATCACTTTCTCCCTATAAATAAAGGGTTCTATTTTATTGTAATTCACCTCAAAATTCAATAACAATTCAGTCCCTATTAATACCACTACTGCAAGTTGTACCCTAAGATCTAGTACGTACTCTATAGCTGAACTGATAACGATATTAATGAAAATGCATTATTTTTTTGGGAAGTTAATTGTACGATTTTCGAACAATTCAGAGAAAACGTAATACAGCTAATTAATACATGTACTGACATTGATACCCTTGGTGCCTCAACCTCTATATGGCATATGTAAATGGACATTTTTAGTCTAATTTTTGTTCCATTTCATTGTACTGTTTTCTTTATATTCCGCAATCTCATAGGCATATTCATACTTGGAAGAAATGACAAAAGTTGTGTACTATATACCAAATTGTCAGGTGATGACAAAAGTTGTGATCCTATTAATTAAACTGTACCTAATTAAATGGAATACCCTTTGATTAAAGTATGATGTGTTCCATTAAAGGCAATCCTGTCTAGTACACATATTAGTGGGGTTTAATGTCATTTGCTTACACCCTATATAGCTTCTTGAGTACCTCAAAATCCATTCTTCTTCAGCAAGAACCATTCATTTTTATTCCCTAACAAGCCACTTTCTCTTTTCCTTTTCCAACCTATAGTAAGACAATTCCCATCTCCCAAAAAAGGAGAAATACCAACTTAATATACAAAGCAGCTAGCTACCTCAACAATCTAAAGCTCCCCTTTCATATTGCACAAACTAAAGTCTAAGAATACTTATTTCAAGAATCTTGAGTTGTTTTCTCCTCCTCCTTTTTCTATTGAGATCTTTTTTGGTGATCACTATCCTTTGTTGTAGATCCCAAAAACCCTTTTTTTTCTCCATGTCTGATAATAACCCTTTTTATCATGATTACATGGGAACAGGAGGGGTAAATAATGCATTTTCTAATTTCTTTGGTGATCAAAATCCTTCAATTTATGATCAAATACCTACTAACACACAAACCCCTAATCAAGATTTTGATCCTTCATCTTATATGAGTACTCTCACTGAGTGTTTACATGGTTCTATGGACTATAACTCTTTATCAAATGTTCTTTGCTCTTCTTCTGAAGTTGTTTGTCCCCCATTAGATCAAGAATCTTCTAGAAAAAACAGTGCTGAAATTCCATTGACTCCAATTTCTTTGGTCTCTTCATCTTCTAGTGAGGCTGGAGGTGAAGAAGATTCTTCAAAAAGCAAGAAAGATTTGCAAGGAAAAGATCAGTGTGAAGATGGAGATGATGATAAGTCTAAGAAAGTGTAAGTCATTTTTTTCTTTGGTCCTATACTATAAAATAAAGCCGCATCTTTTGCGTGGAAGTTTCTTCCTTAATAGATTAGGTTATTGACCACTAGAATATTACTAGTCTTATTTTATTAATTAGATTATTAACTGGCTAGACTTTTCTTCAAAGTTGCAACCTTATTCTACTTATTTGAAACTTAAATTATAAACTGTACCCTTTCCTTAGTTAAGCCTTCCCCCCTTTTTATGTTATGATACTCAGGGAAACCCTAATAAATTCTAGTTTGAAGGCTGTTGGCTCATTTGAAAATATTGTACGTGTATAATGGTAATTGAGCTAGTATTTTTTTTAATATATTTTAAGATGGGTAATTGTTTATGCACGAATTAATTATTTCAGAAGCAAAGCAAAGAAGAATGGAGAAAAGAAGCAAAAGGAACCTCGATTTGCCTTTATGACTAAGAGTGAGATTGACAATCTTGAAGATGGCTATCGTTGGAGAAAATATGGGCAGAAGGCAGTGAAAAATAGCCCTTTTCCGAGGTATAGTTTCTTTGCAATGATCAATAAAATAATCCTCAGCAAATTGTTCTAAATTAGAAATGGATTAAATTACAAGCTCCAATAGCTATTAATCACTTCAAAATTGCTTAATTATCAGTACTATACTTCATTGTTTCAAAGTGGTCTATGTTTTCATCTTTTCTATTCATAATCTTAACGAGTACCTGATAAATGAGCAAATTCATATAGTGTTTGCATTTCTTAGACTTATGAATGTTACCTCAGTTGCACTAAGAATTGCATATTATAAATGAAAAAAAAGTGCATCAATTTGTTAATACCCAAACGTAATTTTTCGCTACCTGTTTTGTTGTTAATTTCCTTAAATGATCTAATGATGTACATTTTGGGTTTAGCTTTCATATACACTTGCTGTATACATAACTATTAATGTACTATTTTAAACTATTGTACTCCCTCCGTTTCAATTTATGCGAACGTATTTGACTGTGTACGAAGTTTAAGAAAAGAGAGAAACTTTTTGAACTTGTGGTGTAAAATGAGGCACATATATTTTGTGTGGCTATAAATTATTGCATAAAGGTAAATTATTTTCAAATAAGAAAATAAGTCATTTTTTTTTTACACGGCCCAAAAAGGAAATAGGTTCACATAAATTAAAACGGATGTAGTAATAGGTAATATCTGTCTTATTTTCCAGGTTATTAGGCATCTTTTTGTTGACCTAATAGTAATGTAAAATTCAAACTTAAATTCCTATGTTTTAGTTTGGTAGATATTGAGCAAAAAAAAGCTCATTCAAGGGGGCGCAAGACTGCCGGGAGTTCAAACCTTATATTTGTATGAAAACTTTGTTAAATATATATATATAAATTATTAATTTGAAACGCATCAACTTGATTATAATCACGAATCCATAAACTTAAAATTTCGGTTCATTTCACTCAGTAAATGTAATGAGAAGACATTTGCTGTTTACAATTGTAGGAGTTATTACAGATGCACAAGTCAAAAGTGCAGTGTGAAGAAACGTGTGGAAAGATCATACGAAGATCCATCAGTCGTGATCACTACATACGAAGGCCAACATAATCATCATTGTCCCGCAACTCTTCGTGGAAATGCAGCTGCAGCTATGCTTTCACCTTCATTCTTATCATCCTCTTCACAATTAATTCCTCAAGATGTACTCTTTGCCCAAATGCTTACAACTCCAACCAATCAGAATTATTCTGTCTATAATTATCAGCAACAACCCCAACCCCAATTAGGTCCTGAATATGGCCTATTTCAAGACATGGTTGCATCATTGATCCATAAACGAGAGCCATGAGCATTTATTGTATTCTTATGTTGTGCAAGTAATGTATTAAAACAAGTATGGATCAGATATGGAGCATTCAATGCAATTCCTTGACTTATGTATTACAGGGTTTATATTTTATTTTTATGTAAAAATTGTGTACAACTATTCTAGTATCCTACCCTTAAATACTTCTATAAGGGGAAAATGAAGTCCATAAGTTGGAGGAAATGGGCTCATGGGAATATGATCATGTGGGATGATTAACCATTATCAAATGAAGATGCTATTTTTTTTTTGAGTTCTCTGCGTCTATGTAATTTGAGGATTTTATTAATTAGATCAAGTCATTTCTAGGTAAGGTAAAGTATGTCTTACAGACAAGAGGGGTTGCTCTGATGGTAAGCAACCCCCACTTCCAATCGAGAGGTTGTGAGTTCGAGTCTTCCCAAGAGCAAGGTGGGTAGTTCTTGGAGGGAAGGATGCCGGGGGTTTATTTGGAAACAGCCTCTCTACCCCAGGGTAGGGGTAAGGTCTGCGTACATGCTATCCTCCCCAGACCCCACTAAGTGGGATTATACTGGGTTGTTGTTGTTGTTGTAAAGTATGTCTTACAATGAATTTTATAAGATGAAGTCATTTCGCACTTATTATTTATTATGTGAATTGAATTCATATGTTCCTATTCTTTTTTTCTTCCTCAGTATCTATATTATTGCTTGATTTGCACTACCATTATGAGTTTTCTTCCTCAATTCGCACTTCTGGTTTAATTTGAGAATTGAAATGTGATGTAGTTGGAGTGCAAACAAGCGGACAGGTCGAATACGAGCAGGTCGAAAATGTGTAATGCAAAATTGGATAATTTATCCGATCTGACCTGTATTTTATATGGATAGAATAATAGGCTAATCAGCGGATAATATGGATATCATATTAGCCATAGCTTTTTCTATATAGTCACTTGTGGGAGAATTTCTAATCTCGTAAATTTGAAGAACACTGAAGTTGAGTCTCTGCAAATGTAAAAGTAAACTTATTTGGTAATCTATTTTTTTTTTAAGTGGATAATATGGATCTTGTTCATATTTAACCCAATTTAAAAAAAAAATTTATTATCTAACCCATTTTTTAATGGATAATATAGATAAATAACTATTTTTTATCAAGTTTGCCACCACTAATGTGATACTAAAGGCTAAAAATGTTGAGAAGGATATTCTCAAGAAAGAATGGTCATGGGCAATTCGCATTCAACCAATTATTATAATGTGGATACTTCAATTTTGGGCAAACGATGTACAATAAAACTCTTTTATGTAGAACATGCGACAATTTATAAATTAACGTAATTACTTTGCTCTTTTTCGCTTTAATATAAAAACATGGACATTTTCTTATTAACTATAAAGAAAAACCGAGAGTTTGCAATCTTAGGATAACCTTTCTGTTGCTTTTTTCTTTTACATATCATTCTTTGCATCAAACCAAATAAAGTCAAAAATTCAAAGCTTATAAAAGGTATTATTTGAATAAACGACCCTGATTTAATTGTTGCTTCCTAAGCCATAAAAGGTCAAAGTAATTCCACGTATCCTTTCCAGAATGTTACCGTTTAAGGAAACTGGAAAATAACTAGCGTCAATAAAATATTTTTAGTGCAAAAATATCGTGCATTATTGGAATTACATGCTAAAAAATTCAAACACGTTATGTTGGCTTCATGATCTTATTCAAAATGGTAGTCTCTTCCCTTCTTCTGCTCCTTTTTTGTGGTTATAATTGAGGAAATAAGACGACGACGGAGCACATGCCAATAAAGATAGGAGCATGACATTGTTGACCTTTTTATGTCCTCTATATTCGATAACAACAGTACAAATGTCAACAAAAAGAGAGCAGGTTATATATCTTTAGGTTCAGAAAGCACTTATAAGACTTAACATTATCGACGTGGACTTGTGACTTCTTTCTCAGAAACAGAAGTTGCTTGTTTCAACTTCAGTTTCATGCCTTAGACTTAGCTGCACCAGATACATATAAAAAATTGAACTTTTACATTTAAGAGGTCGAAACAATACTCACTATGTCTGTAATTTGAAGCTATAAAGTATTAGTTGAAGCAGTGATATATATGAAGTAAATAAGTGATGCATATGTAGTTATGGAGCCACCTTATATCAAGGGGTGTCAATTCACCCCTTTGCGAGAAAAATACATGTAACTAGGTGTTTACCCTAAAATTCGAGTAACAATTAAACTTGTTTTGTGGTTTTATAGATATGTGATTTAGTCCAATACTAATTCATACACAAGGAATCTAATATGTAAATTTAAGAGTAAGGCAAGTCAAACCAGTCGAGTAAGCAGACCTCGACCTCGAGCAAGGGCGACCTCGAGGTAAGTGAACAAGAACAATAAATAATAAGACGATTCAGATGAACATTAAGCAAGAAAGTGAAGTGTATATTCTCTTCTCAATGATTGATATGTTACAGATGATTGGGGTACCCTTTATATAGTAGGGAAATCCTAAATAAGATACAATTCTAATTGTAGCGGGGACTATTATTATACAGCTGTCTCACCGCCTAGTATAAATCTGTTTCAAAATTTACACCGTGACCTTAGGGCCACCACGAGAATCTCGCTTTGTCTGTTATAAAATCATAACGGTATTATCTCGAGGTTGATCATAATCGGCCCCAGTGTTTATCGAGCACTTTGATCTGCGAGTTTAATATTTTGCCTTCGGGCTCGAGCTTGGTCCATATTGAACTTGTTCTCGACGCGACCCCTCGAGCCTACAAAATCAGGGGCACATGATTTTGACTGTGGCTGGGGAAACGAGGTTGTGGTACAGATCGCGAACCCCGAGGAGAGTATCACTACTCATGTGGAGGGGTTCTTAAGTGTTTATACTTACTCTTTCACGCTGGGTCCCCTCAATCCAATTGTGATCGACTTCTACAAGAGGTATCAGGTCACCCTCAGCCAGATCCATCATTCTTTCTGGTGTATAGTGATTATGCTTTGCTATTTCTCCAGCAAGTCTGAGGGACTAGAGTTCACCCTCAGTCACCTTATCCGATTGTATCGGCCTCAACTTTTTTAAGGGTTGATCAAGCTCCAACACCGATCGAGCAATGCCTTTTTCGCTAATAATGACGAGGATACAGACCTAGGCTGGATGAGCTGATTCATGTGAGTGAGGTTCTCGAATATCATCCTCGAGGAAAAAAATGCCATTCCTAGAGAAATGGAACCCCGCTCGTAAGTAAAGTCATTTCCCATGTATCATCTTATATTCTATTTTTGCATTGTGTGATGCTTTCACCCTTTGTGCGACGGTTTCTTGGATGCCCCATGCGGTCGTTGACCTTGAATTTTTGATTCAGAAAATTGCTGTGACCTTCTCGTATGACGAGTACAAATGGCATGACTTGGCGAGGGGAAAATGGGAAGCCAAGCACCATAGTTAGTTCTTCTCCCAAGTCTTTGATGCTTTCCACTTCACTGGGGAGGTCATCTCACTCATGCCTAATTTTGCTTTCATGTAGGCATTGGAGATGTCTCTGAAATAAGGCCAGTCTCGCCCCAGGAAGAGACCATGTCTCCGATTCAAAAATTGGGGGAAGATAATAAGAGAAAAAGGGCTTCGAAACCGGAAGACCCCCAAGATAGGAGGGTCCCTACCCAAAGGAAAATGAGGAAACTCACTCATGTAGACATAGACTTAGTCCATCAACTGAATGATGAAGAAGAGGACGAGGGCAAACAATCGGCACTGGTGATCTGAACTAGGAAGCCAGTGAAGCTGCCAAGCCCTCCGAACTAGAAACCCTACCTTAGGGCGAGGAGGCTCCAAAGAAAAATGTGGGAAAAGCCCTTGAATCATATGAGGCCAAGATGGTTCCTCTGCCTTCAACAAATACACCAAAATGGACAAGAACCGAGACCCCTGGGGCGGAATAGAGCGCCCCAAGCGACTTGCTCGGGACCATGACAATAGTTCATTCTCCTCGTTTACTAGCTTATACTGAGGATGCAATAAAGAAAGCTCAAGCTCTACGAATGTCTGATGCGAGCGGAGTCCCCGGTGAAGAAGATCCTTTCCAGGATTGTTTTACTGGGGTCGATGAGTTACTGAACTAAACGACGCATCTACCCTCTTCGAAGAGGCTCATTGTATTTTTTCTCGGGTAGGCATTAACTCCTATCATTTTAATTTCTTCTTCTCCCCTTACCCTAATTGATATCTCTTTTTCTGTGTAAGCCATTACTAGGTTTGAGGCCGAGCTGAGCCAATGTGCGACTGAACTCAAGAAGTCCTCAGACGAAGGGAAGGCCCTGAAGTTCCTTTGCAGCCAAAAGAATAAGGAGCTCAAGGACCTTCGGGCGGACTTGGCCAAACCTCGTAAAAATAAGGATGAGCTATACAAGCGAGTAACCGTCATTTTGAAAGAGTATGGTCTACTTGACCCAACTGTGGAGGATAACACTTCAGTGTCTCAGTGCAGCAAAAATTGGAGATGATCAGGCAGCTTCGAGGGAGGTCGATTAGGTTAAGGTTGACTGCAACCGGTGGAAACAAAGTATGGACCAGCTTGCTATTGAAAAAAGTCTGCTCTAGCCAAACTGGCCTCAGATCAGACCCAGCTCCGAGGTGCTAAAGAGAAAAATTATGCCCAAGCAAAAAAGATCGTTGAGCTCGTGGCCAAACATAGCGCAACCGCAGCTGAGGTTTCTGAAGCCAGGAACGAGGTTGAGTAGATGAAGGCCACAACTGATAAAACCATATCTATCTATTTAAGAGATGCTGAGGCTACAGAAATAGATCTAAGGGAAGACTTCAACTAGGAGAAATGGAGAAATGATTTGGCCAAGTGCCAATCCTAGAGGGAAACCCTCGAAGAGATCCAGGCTCGAGGTTTCGACCTCACCGAGGAGATATCTCAAGCAAAAGTGCTCGAAGCCATTGCCAAGTTTCTCGTCTCCTTCTCCAATGATGATGATGATGATGAAGGTAGCCAAGGTGGGTCCGATAATAATGTTGGGCCCAAAGAGGAAGATGCTCCCGAGAGAGAGAGAGACTAGCCCTAGCCATAGATAGGGTTTTTCATTCTCTTTTTGTGCTTTTTTTTGTAAGACCCTTTGTCGGTCTCTTGTACATATCCTTTTCCAAGTATATAAAAGAAGAATTTCCTTGAATGTTTTCTCAATGTTTCCTGCCTTAACAAATTCTTGTAGTAATTTCATTCTTCGAGATTTTATCTCAGATGATTTCTTCGAAATTGTTGTGGTAGAGTTCGAATAAGGTTCGAACATTAGGAAATAGACCCTTACAGGCTTGTGCTGGATAATGGTGAGTCCCTGAGCCATAATCAAGTTATTATTTATTTAGGCTTGGGATAATCGAATCCTTCGGATCGGATGAGAAAACGATCTTGAATCATAACTGTATCAACCCTTGGGCTCTTTTAGAGCGAGCCATTATGGCCTCTAAGAGATGGCTATTATTTCCCCTTTTCGGCATAGAAAACTTAGTAGAAGTTTATTTATGCCTTGGTACGCATTTTTCACCCATTGGGTTTTTTGAGAGTTTGGAGTCGATCGGAACCCTTTGTTTTTAGTTCCTTAGCACAAGTTTGTATTTGGATTATTCGATACCAATTAAGGTTTTTCAAGGGCTGATTTTAATCGAATCATTTTGATTATTTTGCCGAGGGTTACCTTTAACCGATTTTATGAGAATTATTTTTATGCAAAATTCGAACATCTCCGAGGTGCGTTATTTCGGTCATAGCCTTTAATATGGCTGTAGCATTCGGGTGTGTCTCTTGGACTTGTTTCCCGATAACATTTCAAACTTGTTTAAAATGTTTTTCCCCGAGTATGTTGTCCTTGTCCTTTGCGTCGAGGGATGCGTCTTTGAGGTTTTATAAATTCGAGTTTAATCAACTTGAATGTGTTGACCAAAGATGATAGTCCCTGAGTATTCAAGGTGTATTTGCATTTTGACTCTTGAGCCGTTTCTCGTAGAATCACAAGTATAGTAGCAAAATTCATTAGGACAGAAAGTGTTCGATATATAAAAAATGCTTCTTTGAATAATTCATACATGCGTACATGTTTTTCCATGGGGGCTCGATTATTCTATGTCGACAAGGTTCATTTGACTTTTTGGACCATTGCAAGGTTTTCCTACCGAGGCCCTCTTTGGCATGAAGTATTTTCTCAAAAATATAACCTCTAAGGGTGATGCCCCCAGTATTCGAGGTTCATTGAAAAGAACCGTTGGATACTGCTTGATCTTCCTAGGTAGCACATAATTGTTTCTTCGTTAAGAACCTCACCGGAAAACCCCATTTGGGATATGTAACACTACCAAAAAATACATTTTTTCCGACTACAAATTCCGACTACAAAATATCAGTCAGAATTTTCCGACTAATGTAGTCAGAAAAGTCATATTTATTTTTCAACTTATTTTTAAGAATTATCTCGACTACGTTTCTGACTAAAATAGCCATAAAATTTCGCGGGAAATTACGCGCTAAAAGTTTTCCGACTACCGTAGTCAGAAATATTAGATAATCAATTCAATTATTTTAAAGCAAAAATAAAAAGATATTATAAAGATAATAATATAAATTTAAAAAATTAAATAATATATAGTTTCCGACTATAGTAGTCGGAAAATACTGTAGTTTATCAAATTTAATTAAAAGCACTATATTAAGTTTATTAAAGCAAAAATAAAAAAGTATTAGGAAGATAATAATATAAATATAAAAATTGAATAATATATAGATTCCCACTATAGTAGTCAGAAACTTTAAGTTATTTTTCATAATTCCTTTTTTCCACAGTATCTATCTCTTATTGCGTTCTTAGTGCGTCTTCGACTCATCAGTACTGCGCCGGCAAAATCGCAGCTCTCTCAACTGCGCTGGAAAAATCGGCGACGGCGACGAAGAATTCATCAGGTACTCTCTCTCTTTCCCGTCTAATCTTTGGCCAAGACTAGGGTTTCGATTTTAGTGTGCAAAATCAATTGCATCACTAGGGTTTCAATTTTAATCAGAAATTTTCATTCTCTTCACAATTCTTTGTCAAAATCTGCTGAGGTCTTAATTAAGTACTACTTTTTTTGGCAACGGATTAGAGGTGTGTTGGTTGGTCATGTGTTTGTAATTCAGGGGAGGTAAAAATAGGAATATTTAATAAAATGGAATTCAATTGAAAGTTGTTCATCTATTGTTGCTCACAACTTATGGCTTCTTATTGTTGCTCATGAGATGTTGCTGCTTCCTTGGGTAAATGATGAGCATGGAGGAGTTATTGTAGAACTAAAGGATCCTATGAACACCAACATGCTAGTTGTCAGGGCAGTTGATGATAATAAAGTGAAATTTAACGATGAAGCACGAGCTAAAATGAGAAAATGATTTAACTAAAGGGCCTGCTGCCCGAGTGTAGGCCCAGCCGATAGGTAATTCAAGGTCAATCTCGAGCTATTGAGGATAGTCGAGGATGATATAATGGTTAAAGATATAATCAAACAAAGCTCTATATAGCCAAAACTAAGTTATACGATGAAGAACACATACAAAAGTGAAGGATATCGAGGTATCCTGGGATCAGTGAGAGCCACTAAATTTAGAAAGAAGAGAGAGAGAGAGAGAGAGAGAGAGAGAGAGAGAGAGAGAGAGAGAGAGAGAGAGAGAGAGAGAGAGAGATTGAGGGTGTTTGGATTGGCTTATAAAAAGTAACTTTTAAGCTAAAAGCCAAAAGCCATAAGTTGGTAATGTCACACCTCCCTTTTTACTACCCCACATAATAATATATATGTAGGGTATACCTCGATGTTCAAATACCCAAGACGGATATAATAGCATAGAGGAAGGAATTTTTCCACTTAAAGGACAGTCGGTTCGGGATTTTTGTTTAATTATCAGAGTTGCCACTTGGGAAAACAATGGTGTCCCAAGTCACCGGTTAATCGCGAATCCGAGGAAATTGACTCTATTATTAATGTCCGCGAAACAAAAATCTGGATAAGGAACTCTGTTAACCCGGGAGAATGTGTTAGACACTCCCGGATTTCGTGGTTTTAGCACGGTCGCTCAATCATCGTTCTTGACTCTTGTTTGACTCATTACAGATTTTAACAATACGTATGTGCTTTTACTTTAATTTTTATAGAATTGCGACATCATGAAAACGCACCTCGAGTCACACCGCAACCAGTACGCCTGTGACCTTTGGTACATTTCGGCTTTGCCGGGATTTAAGATTTGAGTTGCACCAAGTGCACACTCGTTCATAAGGAAAGTATATTAAATCGTGCCCTAAAAGATCTATCGGCTTTTAATTGTTTTGGGTGAGGCTATGGAGTTTGCTAATAGCCTTTCCGGGTCTACTTATGTGTTATATCATTACCAAAGGGGGCCTCGCTATTTAATGTTGTGCAAGGCTCGTCCCAGTTACATCTTTTAAAGTCTAACCCTATTGCTTGACTACATTTTTCTATACATGTTTTTCCCTTAGTTAGGTTTATTTCAATGTCAAGCCCAGGATATTTTTACGTTATTCCATTGGGCCTGGGCTCTTGCTCTATTCACTCAAATGGGCGTTGGATCTGCCCAGGTCTCGATGACTCGGGCTGTTTTCAAGCCTTCGCTCAGCGGCCCAGTCAATCTTGTATGAAAGTTCAGGCCCACGTTATCTATTGGGCCCAAACTAAATGAGAACCATAACGACATAATTAAATAACTGAAGAAGAACATATACACATCTGGAATTAATAAGGAAATTAAATTGCACTTTTATTTATTCAGTAAAGGAAAATCGATACACCAATTATCAACATTAACTATGAATCAATTATCTACTGCACACAAAAGCTTGAACTTAACAGACTACTTCTTCCTCTAACTTTTACTAATGAGTTTACACTAACATTTGAAGTTCATACTAGTTCTAAGAAAGCGGTTTGATTATATAAGAAGCTTTAAGAATAATTAAACTAATTACCTACAGATTACCTAAGACTAACGCGAGTTATGCACAAAGTTGCAATTATATCACTCATTTGGTTACGAGCTAAGCCCCTTATCATCACAAATCTGTCCTGATTAAATCATTATATTATCTAGTTGTTTCCCTTTTAAAACTTGATCAAATATGAACTTCTAATCCTTAAATTTTAACTAACTACACGAGCAGTGATCACATAAACTAATTACTCAATTAAACAACCCCAGTACTTAGATTCGAGTGGCTCCACGACTTAAGTATAATTAAACTACTGATTTTATTATGACTCGGGTCATTACATAGTTATTAGCCCAGTGCAAAGTCATTAAACCTCAGTTATGAAAGAGTTACGGCTTGATCTACTATTTTTATCTTCAGATCTTACTTGTGTTTAAGTGTAGATTCACAAAGAGTAGTTAGCTATTTAATTATGGTTTATGAAACTATTGTGAATGAGTAATTAGCTATTTGAAATCATGATTAGTTTACTTATATCTTAAGGTTTACCTAATTAAACTAGGCAGGATATACTAGCTACACTACACTACCCACTATTATACTATTACAATGTTTTTTGTGTTTGTTTTTCTGCTACTACATTCTATACTACCACTACAAATCTAAGATTAAACAGCTAATGAAATAACAATTACAAAATACAAAATATCAAATGAGTTCGAAATCCAAAGCTCCATTTCATTCAACAAGTCTTTACAGCTTTGTTTTGGACAGAAGAGTACCTGGATCAACAAGCAGAAGAAAACCAATGAGTTCTAAGGGGTAAGAAATAAGCACAGCAATCAACTCAGGTAGCAATGCAACAGTAGGAGCTTGAATATTAGCAAACAAAAACCACAGCAACAGCACACAGAAATCCAAACGAAGCTCGGTCAGAAAAGTCCACACAAATAAGCCTAAAACAGTGACTAGCTATTAGTATGTTTTTCTCTGAACTTTTCTTATCCAAAAGCCAGCTCCTAATTCACTCTTTTCATGAGTATTTATAGGTGTGGGAAGGGGCTGATGACTTAGGGAGAAAGTACGGGACTAAATCCCACTTCTCCCCCTTTAAAATACTAAACTTACACTTAGCCCCTCTATTTCAGTTATTAAATCCCTTCCAGCATGTGCTGGAAGGTTCTAAAAGATTCTTTTTGGGGCTTTTTACCAAGGTATCCCTAAGGGTTAAATATTTTTACAGATTTCCCTTTTTAGGGAGACTATTATACCCTTAAACTTCTGCAAAATTGCAGAAATCAGAGGTACAAATGACTCTCTTAACCCTACAGGTTCTATACAATTCACCATTTTACCTATTTGGTTTCCTTTTATGCCCTTAATGATTTGGTTATTTTACACGATCTACCTAGGTCTGGTATTCAGCTCTTAGGACTTATTTAACTTATGGCCAGTCCTTGCATTGGCATTTAAGGACTGGCCAGTTCTATTATTTAAAACTTAGCCTCTTTTTGTTTCATTTTCAGTTAACTAAGACTTTATTTTAATTTAAAGCTAATTGCAGGACTAGCCTACTTTATTATTGTATTTACCTTATTTAAAACTTAGCGAGTCTCAAGTTGTGACTTGGCTTGGGTAATTGAACCCATTTGCTGAACACAATTTGGCCCAAAGCCTTTATAGGCTTGGCCACTTGTGGTTCAGGGCCCAAAATGAGCCTGGGCAAGTCTGGTATTGCAGACTTAGCCAATATTTGCATAATCTAGCCTTTTAACTGATCACAGACTGGGCTAAGGTCTTTGCAGACCTAACCACCTGAGATTCAGGGCTCAAATGAGGTGAGTCTGCATTAGCAGACTTAATCAATTTTGCACAACTAGCCTTTTTTGAGGTGGACCTTGTAGAGTTGGTCAATTTGTAAAATTGACCACTCTTTTGGTCACTTATTACCTAATAACCTATGTTTGTTCATTTTTCAATCTTAAGCCTGTTTAAAGACTAGCCATTTTCAGGGAACTTAGCACTAACAGCTATAACCAATCCCCTAAAGCTTAATGAGTGTTAAACACACGCTTATGCTAACAAGAACTACTGAAAACTCAGTCATTTTAAACATGTGTTGCACACATAGCCACACAAATTCAAACAATGTGCATCAATCAACCAAAACTCAGAAAGGGAAATTTGATATGGTTGAATCTTAGTTAATCAATTAACATTGTCCAATTTCATGTGACAAAGTATCAACCCATGTCAATTTAGACTTAGTTACTACTAGCTCAGGTCAGATGACAGTTGAAACACTTCATAACTTTAATAGTTCATGGCACCGACACACACAAAAGTATAGACTATCACAAACAGTCAACAAGAAGGATTTAAGCATGGCTCATAAGAATCTATGGATTTAGGATATCACTTAGACCCACTATACCAACCCATATTCAATGCAAGTCATGACAAACTGGATAAAGAATATGGAACAGAAGGATATGGAGAAGATAATGAAGAAAGAGTCTTGAATCTATCATGCCACAAGACAGGAGAAAGATCATGGACATTAAAATGCATGTGAAAGACCTCTGAGGGTGTTATTAGAGTAGTACTCCTTAAGTAGACATGAAAGTCAAATGGCTAATCCTAAAATCATGCTAAAAAAAGGAAAACAATGAAAACATAGAAGGCTAAATAGAACAAATCCCAATCGAGAGGTAAACAACTAAAGCATGAATGGAAACAACAGAGATATCTATTTTTAAAGATTAGATATTGAAAACCAAACAAACAGGGAAACTTATAGACAAGGGTGAAGAATACACAAAGGTCACTTAATACGAATATGAAAAGAGAATAGAGCATGCATGACAATAGAAGAAGAGTTATGCTATAAGAGTCAAAACAAATCAAAAAAACTATATGATTCAACAAAAATGAAGAAAAGAAAAGAATCGAAGTAACTTTTGACTTATCATAAATAGAGCATGACCTTAAACAGACAAGCAGAAGAACAAACATATAAGAGATGAGAAATAATGGTCAAACATTTAAAGAATCAGAAGAGAAGAACAGTCGTGCTTTTAACAGATCAGAACCACAAGTCAAGAAGACGAAGAAAAGACAGATCTTTGAACTTAGAAGAAAGAGTCATGATAGATAGAACAGAGGAAACAAGTCAAAACAAGAAACCCAACAAGATGAACAAAAACCCTAAATACTAACAAGCTCTTCAAAGCAGAGAAATAGAAAGCCCTAGCATTAACAGGCTCTTCGAATCAAAGAAACAAATAACACAGAGAAAGACATAGAAGGTGAGCAAGTTAAAACCCTAAACTAAATAAAACACAAGATATAGAGAATCTAAGGAACAGATAGAAACATAAAGGTTGAAAGATGAACAAACAAACAAAGAAAGCAAAGAAAATAACACATAAAGGAGGGGTACTTAGCTTAGCGGGGCCTGTCCCCGGAGCTTTCCCCTTTTCTTCTTTTATTTCTTTTCATGTCTTTTCCAGACCTTTGTTCTTCTTCTTTTTTTTCGTTTTTTCTCACTTTTCTCTTTTTCTGGTTTTCTTTTAGACTTCAAGACGAAGTCTTTAGGGTTTTTGGTTGTAGTGGGGTGTTTGAGGAGGGTAAAAGGTCAGATCTTTGAAAGTTTCGAGTTTTGAGTCGCCGGAGATAGGGTTTCGGCGACTTTGTTTTGGATATTCGAAGAGCTCCGAGGAGATTCGAGGGGAATGAGTGGTAGGGTTGGGTAGATCGGACCAAGACGGTCCGTTTGGCATTGGTTTGGAAGGGTTTCTCGTTGTTTGGTGGTCACCGGAGGTAGGTTCCGGTGACCGGCTTATCAAGAAATGGGTATGCTCTAGTGTTTTCTAGGGTTTGAAGGTTGTTTGAGTTTGAAGAAGAAGAAGAAGAGAAGGGAATAGGTTAGAGGGTGGCCGGAGACCACCGTGGGAGGTGGTGGCCTCCATGGACAGCTAGGGTTGATGAAGGATGAAGATGAAGAAGAAGAGAGACGGGAGAGAAGGGTTTGGGGGCGGCTAGGGTTAGTGAGAGTTGAGAATGGCCGTCTCTCTTCAGACACAAGCCTTTTATAGGAGGGGAGTATAAGGTGATCTGCGCCGTTGGTTTGATGGAGATCAACGGCCCTTAGGTGCGTTACTTAAACGGCACCGTTTAGTCGCTAAGGAGACCAAAGGTCTCGCCCGTTAGATCATCTCACACGAACGGCTGAGATCAATCCCATTTTATTTTAATTAACTAATAATTCTGCTAATTACTCCAACCGTCGGATTCAACTTGATTGAACGGTTGAGATTGAATCTCACAGTTACCTTTTGAATTAATTTTGGATCACTTCTTGGCCGTTGGATTTGGCCTGATGGACGGCTGAGATTGAGTCTCATGTGTGGCCTGGACCGGATCTCTTGGGCTAATATGTTTGGGCCTTTTAATTCAATTTCTTTTGGCCCAAAACAATCAAACCCAATGTATTTTTGTATTTTCTGATTGTTTTAATTATTTTTATGCACTTTCTTTTTGTATTTTTGTTTTCTTTTCTTTTGTATTATTTAAATTATTCAATTTCCTACTTACACTAATTTTCTAATATTTTTTGGCAATTATCTACTATTTTTCCTTAATTTCCGCTATTAATGCTCTTTTTGTTGATTTTCTTTTAACTACTTAATTCAAAAATGCATGTATTGAACCTATTTTTTGATTTTTTTATAATTTAATTATTTAAACACACAAAAATGTATTCAATTTCAAACTGGACATGCAATTACACTCAAAAATATTATTTTGTTTTAATTTTGAAATTTGTGTTTACCTAGTGCAAAAATAATGTGCTCACAGGTAATACCCAACTTTTGGCTTTTGGCTTATTTTTGTACTTTTTATACCTAAAAGTAAGTGTTTTAAGCACTTTTTATCATTGCCAAATACCACACAAACTGAAAAAGTGCTTAAACTCCAATAAGAACTTAAAATAGGCCAATCCAAACACACCTCATTATTGCACTTGTGGAGAAATAGAGAAACATCAGTCCCTTACAAGGTAGGGTGAGTCCCATTTATGTAAGAGGGGAACTCAGTTACCAATATATGTGTATTTAATTACAAAATACAGAGATGGGATGGCTTGATGCGACACCTTGGCATAGGCTCTGGATAGGTCGACCCTATTAGACTTAACCGTGTGTCTTGGGAGATTCTACTCTTTGTCCTAGCCTCGGCCTCTACGTCGCCTCGAATTGGGCCTTGACAAGCCCCAAGGGAGGGGACTAAGTTGTGGCTTCATGTCCTCGGGGTCTCAAGGCACTTTCATGAAATGGCTTAGTAGCGGGAAATCAGGCCCGCTGGTTTCACCCCATACAGATAGTCTCCGTATTTCTCAAAACAAAGCGATGAGAAATGATTATAACCATTGACTCCTCGAGCTCATCATGGTGACATTACACTAAGGATTCGAATCATGGCACAATCTTTCGTGATAGATGGCATATCTCATAGACTCATTCTCAATACACTGTCATTTCCATTTTTCAAGATAAAAGTATTGTCGTCGATTTGGATTTTAAGAATGCTGTAATTGCATTCGTCGGTCAATCTTCCAAATCCTTGATGATCGTGTTGTCACCCCCTAAAAATAGAGTGCCTTGGCATTGTTTTCCCCATCCCAGTGCCTTCGTCAGCTTGCTTGCCTATTCCATCTTTTCATTTTCTTCTATCCTTGAATATCATGCTTGGGGCTCGTAGCCTCAAGGTAGTTTGGAGAAGCTATTCTAGATTGTGTTGTGGCCCATTTACAAGACGTCTCTTTACTGAGCATAATAATTTTGTCCCATTATGGTCTTTGGTATGTTGGCCTATGCTGTTGCTATTGGCCCAAGGTGATGGTGGATGGGGAGTCGATCCTTTTCTCATGTAGATAGTCGTTCAGATTATGCACCGCTGCTCACTTTCCTACCCGAGCCTAGTGTGGCAGTTCATCCTTAGGGCTCTTTCATTCCTGAGGGATAAGGTGGCCCTACCGGTCGTCGAGTTTAGGGCCCACCGAATCTTCAACCGTTGACTTTAGCGGGCTGTCTCTTTTCTCTTCCTCCTCTGCATCCCCTCATTTTCTTCTTCTTTATCTTCGCTGGTGAGAATACCTTGAGGGATTGAGCTGGGAACCTAGAGGAGGTGAAGGTCGAAGGAATCATCCTCGAGGGTGCATACTCGAGGAGGCGATGTTCGAGGATGCTGATACCGGAGATGCACTCTCAAGAGTGGACTGGCTTTCGGGTTTCATCACATGTACATTCTTCTGTTCCTTTGCTCTAGAAGTAGACTCCTGTAGGACTTCGTAATTGTATGCAATGACCCTTCCAGGGCTGTTGTATATGCATTTTTATGAATATGAATATATCCCTTTGATTTCTTCTTTCGATTTATGCTAAGTAACTATATGTTTTCATACCCCTCGAAGCCATTTGAACGCCTTCTTTTACTCATTGACTACTGATATTTGAGTTGGGTGCAAGCATCATTTCCCCTCCTTTACTAATCGACATGGCTCTCTTTTGAAGCGATCATTATACCTCGGGAAAATCCTAGATTGATCGGATAGGACCGGACTGCCGGGCCCTCCAAATTGTATGGATATAATGTGTCGAATTTCGGGGCCTTCGAGGATGTTATCCTTGATGAAGGTCAGTTTTGGGTATCGGGGGTCCCCTTTTATTTTTGATGTGCACAACTTCCTTTATATACATCTCAGATAGATTTATTATTGAGGGGTTGCCTATACTTAGGCGCTGCTTCGAACCTTTGCGGAGCTTTCACTATTGGAGCTTCTTGCATTTATTCTTTCTTTTTTAGAAAGGGAATCACTAAATCCGAAATAACCTCGCGTTGAGTGATGGCGTGGAAAGCTTCCCAAATTCTGACTTCTCTTCGGTGGGGGTCCTCCAGGTGGGATGTTATCTCGAGCTTAGAGATAAAATGGACTGCTCCTCGAGTCTTGGCTTCTCGTCAAAGGATACTTTTGGGGTCGGATACCATCCCTTTGGACTATACCAATGTCGTAGGCTTCACAGAGCTTACTCCGGGTAGGCGGATCGTCACCGCCTCTAGCATATAAGTGGGGAAGCATTGGCTTCTTCGCATGATTTCACTATTTTTAGGTAGCTATACTTCCGATTTAGCATAGTGTTCCTCATTTCTTCAGGTGCAAAAAGTGTTGGTGCATGCCCTTGCTTTGCTATGCTAGTTTGACCATATTTATGGCAACGACTTCGGGGATGGCCTGGAAGAGAGGTGAGAGTGATATTCCCGGTGCTAGGGAGTCGAGGGAGTTTATTCCGAAAACGGTATCTTTGATAGGGGAATTTGGAGATGGTGAGAAAATACAGAGGATGGAGTGAGGGAATAGCACTGCATGTGCTTCCCTCGGGAGAGAGTATTACGAATTCTACTAATGGATTCTTGAGTGAAAACCTATATCCTTTTGTATTTGGCCCCATTGATAGGGTCATGCTTGATGTTTGCTTGAAGTATTGGGTTACTTTGGCGCAGATACATTTGTCATTTTAGCGGGTGGTGCTGATGATAAGGGTTTTTGCAGAAAAAGCCGATCTTGAATTCACGCTTAATCACCTCATCCGGCTGTATTTTCATCACCAGTACCTACTAAACCAAAAGTGCCATTCATCCATGCCATTTGTTGTCAATGACTAATATGAGGGGGTCGAGAATGGGCCGATTGGTTCGTCCAGGTCCAGACAGTTGACATTATCCCTATGGAGATTTTGCCATTTCCCGAAGGGTGGAATTATGCACGTGAGTGGAGCGTCTAGTGCTTTTTCAAGTTTTACCTATAGCGAAAGTTAGTTGAATAGTAGTGTTTTTACCTTGTTGTAGAAACTTCATGGACATCGGGCAAAGTCTTTAATCTACCCGACTAGATCCGAAGGCTGGTGACCCACTCGACCTGCAATGATCGTCGATGGAGAGCTGTGCTTCGCGTCAAGTGGGGAGAAAAATACCAAATGCATACTACCTTTTCCTTGGCCTTCACAATTTTGAGGTAATATTTTCCCCTTTTTACTTGTACCTGATTTGCCGCTTGCAGGTATTGGGTAGTTCCTTGGGATGTGATAGTGCTCTTTCGAAAAGGGAAAGGAGTCGTTGAACCCTCTTATTGCCCCTCAAGGAATTGGAACTCCTAGTGGTGCTGATCAGGCCAATGTCTCCAAGGAGAAGGCATCGTCTGAGTCTACTACCCCGGAGTACTTGATTCTAGGTCGGCAATGCCTTAGAGTGAATATTCTTTGCCCGAGGCCAGTTCTCCTAAGGGCGAAGAGGCAGGATCAATAGAAGTATGTTCCTACATTGAGAAAGTCTGTTGGCTCCACTTCATGGTGAGTTTATGAATAGTTTCTTGGTATTCCATGTCTTTCATCCGTCATTTAGTTTTCCTTGCGCATGCCTGTGATAGGCTAATGTCTGAGCTGGTATGTCAAGGGGTCAATCTTCAGAAAATTTTGGGTGAGGGAGTATCTATTTGGCTGCTTAGAAGGAAGAAGGAGGGCGAGTTGCTACATTGGAGATGTGAGGCGTACCGAAGCTCGAATTACGAGATCTATTTGATGGAGCAGGTAACTTTATGCAGCTTAAGATTTGGTCTCTTCGGTCTCTTTAGACTAACGCCTCTCTCTGTTATATCAGCTATAGAAAAAGGCGGAGGCTATGGAGTACCTTAAGGGCGACATTGATCGCGCCAGAACTGCTTGTGGCAAGCTAAGGGCTTAGGTGAAAGCTCATGCTTCAGAGGGGGCAAATGCCTTGGCCAAGGTCCCCGCCTTCAAAGTCCAACTCTGTCTGGCTCGAGATAAAGCCAAAGTCTAAGCAGATATGATCAAGAAATGTGAATCTGAACTTTCGACGAACAGGGCCAAGATAATTGACGCTCAGACTAAGGAGATGCTAATTCAAACCAACGTTGATCATGAGATAGCAATCCGTATAAAGGATGCCGCAGATGCTCAACCCGAGCTGAAGTGATCTCTCAACCGAAAGAAGAGGATCGATGAATATGTCTGTTGCATATCCACAAAGGAAGTACTTGAGGAGATTGGTGCGAGGGGCTTCATTCTTTTTTATGAATTGAGTCGAGCAAGGGTAGACGAGCATGATGCGTGGTCATTTCTTGTTGAAAGGATAGGAAGTGAGACCAGCAAGCTGTAGCCCTTCGGAATGGATTGTAAATTGTGTTGTTTTGTTGCTTCGTTTTTTATATATGTAGAACATGTCTGTTTATGGATAGTGTGCCTCCCCTCATCCCTTTTCTTTTTTCATGTGTAATATAAGAGGAAACTTTGAAGCCTTACTTCTTTCGCATCTCTTTTGTTATTGCCTTCAATCAGGCAGGCCAGTTTTGATGTTTGGTGGGATCCTCATATGTTCGCAACCAACCAGGCTGGCCTGAATCTCCTAGGTGTGATTCTTGACACAAGAAAGCATTGCGGCCCATGCACTTTACCTGGCCATTCATGTCCAGTCCCCAAGTCATGATGAGATTCAAGCTTTAATTGACCCTTAAGTTCTTTCTTGTACGCACGGGCAGGTGATAGTGGCCTTTATTACCTCGGGTGGAAGTGACCTTATAGGCGGGTGACCTGGACGCTTACTCAGTTGGCAATCATGGTATTTATGTCGTGCCCTTAGGCATAATGTAGTTTTGTACTTACTATGGGTCCAGTCTCCGAGTCGCTTTGCGATTCTAGCTGTAATTGACCCTTAAGCCTTTCCTTGCCCGCACAGGCGGGTGATGATGGCCTTCTTCGCCTTGGGTCGAAGTGACCGTATAGGGGAATGACCCGGAGGCTCACTCTGGCAATCGTGGTATTTATGTCGTGCCTTTAGACATACTGTAGTTTTGTGCTTATTGTGGGTCCTGTCTCCAAGTCGCTTTGCAATTCGAGCTGTAATTCACCCTTAAGCGCCTTTGATTTAACAAATGGTGGTAGTTCTTTATACGTTGTTATGGTAGTTGGGACCTTTCCATATGTGGCTCGAAGGCTTGCTTAGTTAACTATTTTGGATCCGATCTCCAAATCGGGTTACGACTCAAGCTCAATTTGATCTTCAAGCTGTTATGGTAAAAATTGCTCTTATGCTTTTTTGGTCGTAGAGACCTTTTGATATGTGGACCGTAGGCTTGCTTAGCTGGCAACAATGGCTCTTTTGCTGTTTTTGCCCGTGGGATTTTTGTATGCTTTGCTTTCCGCTCATATCTTTTGAAAGATTTTTGCCTGACCCGTTATCGGTTCTAGAAGAACCTCAATTTCAAGTTGTTATTGGTGATATTTCGAGGAACTCAAAAGGTACATAGCTCTTAGGCTGAGTAGGTCAAAGCCTTTGTGATTTGGATCCGACATGGTTGAAGCTCGTTTTTACCTATCGTGGAAAGCTTGTTTTAACCGTTTCTTTTCGAAGTATATTCAAAGTAGTGTCCTGTGATTTTGTCTAGCGATGGTCGGGCGTCTTTGAGTCACATTATTTTGGTTATATCATCCGTTTTGACCGCGGCCATATTTGTTTGGTCGTAGCTATTTTCTTATCCCGAGTGATAGTTTAGCCGTCTATACCAAGGGTATGCCCTTTTGGGATTCTTACAAATGCAATATATATCCTAAACTTTGGGATTTTCATGTCTGTTGAGGTCTTACAGTTTGTCATGCCTATTGAGGCTTACAGTTTATCATGCCTATTGAGGTCTTACAGTTTTTTAAGTGATGTAGAACGGACTTGGTTACGCCAAGTCTTCCCACTAAGGGTATTTCAGGTTAGGATTTTCCTGCGTATGATGACTGTCGTCAGTTTCTGAGTTATCAAGTAGTTTAAGCATGAAGATCGGTTTTTGTGAACTTGGAGCTGCGTTGTAGGGGCTTTATGAGCCCAGAGTTTCGACCCTCTGATTGTGCGAGTGAAAAATTGTAGGCATTAAGTCTCCGAGTATTTCAGAATGCATTCGGTGGAGGGGGCCCCTGTCGGGGTTACACTTGAGATTTCATTGCCCGGAGAATAAGGTGTTAAGAAGATATCTTTTTATTGCTTGGTATAGACGTACATTGTTTCATCATTGTGAACTCAACCCGTGCGTGCACGACTTCTCGGACCATTTAACCCAAGTTATAATTATCGATCGGGGTTAAGTCCATCGTCTCTTGGTCCTCCGAGGGGGGATGCTCTTAGAGGAAAACCATTGTTCGTTGTTGGACCATTGGAATAAATCCTGTGACATCATTGGACTTTCTTCTAGTATGTTGTTCTACCAATAATCTTGCTGACAAGGTCCTTTTTTGGACGGAAGCCTGGCTGAAGGGAGAAAACATGGCGGTCGCCTATATAAGGCCTAGGGATCTCCAGGTAGAGTTGAGAACCTCCAAATATTATAGACAGCTATCTGCGTTTAGGTTAGTAAAAATAAAATGAGGGAGCAAAGCAGTGTTTCCTTACCGCGGGGTGTATAGGCGATGTTCTGGGATTCGGTGTGTCCCTGTTGGCTTATTCTAGTTTTGCCCTTTTCAGAAATCTCATTCTTTTGGCGAGATGGGGTTGTCGGTACCCTCGGGTAGTTCTTCGGTGGTCGTATAAATAATACGTCTATACTTTACGCTTCCTTTGATGGTGTAAAGGTCGACGTCCCAGCTCAAACTCAAATGGGCTATATTTAGAGAATGGTTTTTTCGGTGATTTGTCATTTGGAATTAGCCAAGGATTCGAGATGGGGGGGAAATTTGTTCCATTAATACGGACCGCCCTCTTGAATTTGGTCCGATATCATCATTGTGAGTGACCAAACTACCTGAATGTATGAACACATGTTTTATTTAAGATTAAGCGGATGAGGGAAAGGTTTACAAATATCCTGGCACGACGCTGGGGTGGAGTCATGGTGCCCTTCTACCTAGATGCAAGAGTGTCCTTTGAAATATCGTCTTTGTCCCGGTGGTGGGTATTTTTACTTCCTATGTTATGAGTTCTCGGAATACGTCATCGCTCCTTCATTGTCATGGTGATATGTTGTGGCTTGTTTACTTCATCCTTCCTGGTTGTCTTCTTTCCTCGGGTCCAAATTTGAGCCTAACCGCTTGATAGTACTTGACGGTAATTTTGAGTGAGTAACGCGGCTATCAGCTTTTTAAGACAGGAGTCATTCGTGGCGTCACATCTGCTTACATCTTGCGGATCCTACATCAGGTTGTGGTTCTTTCGAAGAGGCCTTGGTCGAGTAGGCGTGAGTCACTCAATATTCTCGGTTTCTTTTGTGGTGACTACGATATTTGGCATAACAATGTTGAGCCTATACTCTATTGGACGAGGTTTATCTATCGGCTATGCCTCATCAGATCTGGTTCAACAGGTTCCCTGAGGATGTTGCCCTCGAACTACTCCCCTACCATTGCGAGGCAGGTTGGATCTTGCGGTGTTCCTCCCATTTGCGGTACATGGACGGTATCTCCATCTATTTGGCATTAGTTTCTTGATTGGGTATACTTGGCCTGTAGAGGTTTCTGGATTGTCGCTCATGGCCCTGATTAGTGGCCAGTACTGGGTACGGACGCATGGCCAAGTCTAGGACGGGTATCTGGCTAACCATCGTTTGAAACGACCTAGAGTCGGAGGGTATGCTTTGTTTAAAACCCGAGCAAAGGCCAGGGTTGTTCGTTCATCTGAAACTGGATGCGATATCAGTCTTCCTACCGGAGCGAGATACGACTTCCTGTGGTGTTTCATCCTCTCTTTGTTCTGCCTCTGACTTGTCGGTATCCCCCACTATTGTTTCGATGGAATCGGCTTATGTTTCTGCAGCGGGTTCATTTTTAAATTCCCTTTCTTCCTTCGTGCATGCATGAGCGGTGGTGCGCTTGTCGGTGGGAGTCCTCGGATGGATTTTCAATTGAGTAATGGACAGTTGTTATGCCTACAATATTTCAAAAATAATATGAAGACTAACATCATATTTTTTCCAAGTCGGGGTCTATTGAGCTTCTTGTCACTCAATGTGTCGTACTCTCATGTTAGTGTGAGAAGTTTTGTTGACTTGTTGTGCGTCCTGTGAGTCTGCATCCGCCGGAATCGGTCTGGGTGCATTATCGGGGTTCTGTAGTGCTGCTCCAGCGGCCTGGATAGATAAACCATTTTCCCTGTGATCTTCGAGGCGATCGTTCTCGACTCTGTTTACTGAGCCAGACATTTTGTCGTGAAATAAAAGGATCTTGGACAAGAAAAAGTGTGAAACATAATATGCATTTGTATAATGAAACAAGCGAGAAAATAATCACTATTATTTTTAGCCCCACGGTGGGCGCCAAACTGTTTACTATGAAAATGGAAACAATAATTAAATTTGTAAAATGGGACTTTAAAAATACGTGATCTATTCCCGAGCTAGTTGTTAGAGCAGTTGATGCTAATAACATGAAATTTAACGATAGAGCGCAAGCTAAAATGAGATAACAATCAAAATAAAGGGCATAATGCCCGGATGTAGGCCTGGCCGATTGAGACTTTGGGGTAGACTTCGAGGTCGAGATGCTCGAGCTATCGGGGATAGTTGAGGATGATATAATGGTTAAAGATATAATCAAACAAAGCTCTCTATCCAAAATAAGTTATACGATGAAGAACACATATAAAAGCGAAGGATATCGAGGTATCCTCGGATCACTGTGAGCCAATAAATTTAGAAAGAAGAGAGAGAGAGAGAGACAGAGAGAGAGAGAGAGAAAGAGGGAGAGAGAGAGAGAGAGAGAGAGAGAGAGAGATTATTGCACTTATGGAGAAATGGAGCAACATCAATCCATTACAAGATAGGGTGAGCCCCCTTTATATAGGAGGGGAACTCAGTTACAAATACATGTGTATTTAATTACAAACTACAGAGATGGGATGCTTGATGTGACGCCCAGTGTAGGCTCTGGATAGGCCGGCTCTATCAGACTCAACCGCGTGTCTTGGGAGCTTTCCCTCTTTGTCCTGGCCTCGGCCTTCGCCTGGCCTCGAATCGAGCCTTGACAAGCCCCGAGGGAGAGGACTAAGTTATGGCTTCATGTCCTCGGGGTCTCAAAGCACTTCCCCAAGATGGCTTAATAGCGGGAAATCAGACCCTCTGATTTCATTGCGTACAATTTTGTATGGAAAAAGAGTGAACAATATATATTTTGTGGATCTATACACACTTTCGATAAGGTACCTGTGAACAGCAAAGTGTGAGCTTTGGTGCAAGAGAGTGGGGCTAAGGATGCTGAAATTGAGAGGCTGACGAAGAGGGTGACTGAAGTAGAAACTGAGAGGGATTCTCTCAGGACTGAACTTGCAAAAGAAAAGGAGAAGAATGATGGCATTCTTCATGATATGCTGAAGTTACTTCATGCCATAAACCAAGAACCTGGTCCTTCCCAGCTTTGAAGCCTTCCTAGCCTAGTTAGCTAAACTAGTGACCCGGATGGGATTTCTTGTTATTTTTGCTCATGATCTTGTATTTTTATTCCTTTTTTTTTTTTGCTTTGTGGATGACTAGTATCAATCATAATCAATTATTTGTGCTCTAATTGTTTGTTGATTCTTCTTAGATGGAAAATATCATTACATTGATAAATGAGGATTGACTCCATGATTGCATTCGAAGTAGCCCTAGTGGCCATGAGTAATATCTATTAAAATATGGTTATCTATCATAATTATGCAACTTTTTGATGATGCCAAAAAGGAAAAGATATGTTGTGCTTTTTACTTTGGACTGTGATGTTTATAACCTAATGAACCTAGTCGTTAATAATTTGTGACTTTAAAATGAAAAGTGTTCTAATATTGTTTTGATGTTGAGCTGAGTTGACACATGTCTTATGCTTATAAAAAGCATGGAGATTGTCATCATCAAAAAGGGGAAATTTATTGGCCCAAGTAAAGTTTGTTTTGATGATTAACAAAGAAACTCAAGCATGAACCATATTCATACATAGTGAACACAGACACGGGCAGAACTTGAGCACAAGGCATGCATGTGAACGAGATAAGCTTAAGTGGCTATATCTGATATCTTCTAAAAGAAATAATAACAACTACCCAGTGTGGTCCCACAAGTGGGGTCTGGGGAAGGTAGGATGTACGCAGTCTTACCCCTACCCTGGAAGGGTAGAGAGATTATATCTGATAGACCCTCGGCTAAAGAAGGTGAGAGAAGCCCTGGTAGCAAGTAATAGCAAGACAATAATTAGAAAATTAGATTGAAGATAGCAACAAATAATATGAAAGGGATACTAATAACAAGTAGTAGCAAGATAACATATTTAGAAAACTAATTTCAAGGCAGCAGAGTTATTCTAGTTTCATTGTAATAGGGCTTTTAAGTTGTACCTTTCAACTTTATCTAGAAGCAACTGTATTAGGTACCCTAAGTGTTGTATTCAAGTTAGAGTTAACTTGAAGTTGTCGCAACAGCTAGAGGCTGGTTTTCCCAACGGGATTAGAGGTAATCCTTAGGTTTACAAAGAGATCTTGTAAATGTTGTTTTGGCTCAGTGTTTTTGTGAAATGTTGGTGAAATAAGTAGTAGGTTATGGTTTATTCATCTTTTGAGCCGAGTGTATTCCACGTAAAAATCACTGTATTCTTTACTTTCCGCATTTATTATTTTCGCAACAGTAGTATAAGTAACACAGAAGAATTAGATCCTTATATAATCTGTGCATACAAAAATTGAACACCATACAAATCACTCCCCTCCCCTCCCATCCCCTCCCTTTTTGTGTGTGGCACTGAAGTAGAAAATATCAGATCCCTTCTCTCTTTAGAAAATTTTATAAAATAATACTCGTTTCTCAACTTAAAAATAGCCAAGTAATTTATTTTCTAAATGTCGCTAATTCTGGTATGTTTCCTTTTGTAAATTATTCCATGGTTTTAACGAGCAAACAAAGAACAACAACAACAACGACAACAACAACAATCCAGTATATTCCCACAAGGTGGGGTCTGGATAACGAGCAAACAAAGAGAAAACAAGATACTAGTCAACTGGAAATAAAGACGTCAATTTTTATCTTTTCTTTTTTGGTCATTATTGTACTCTAGTTTGGCCATAAAATTTGTGAGTTTTTTCAAATTTTGTTTTCACGAATTTTATTTATAAATTTTAATTATTTTTTGACAGATTTTGAAATAAAATTTTCAAATTTCAAAGCAACGGTAGAGTACTTTTTGAAGTTTTTTACACATAAATGTCAAATTTTTTTCTAATAAAATACATGTCCAAACATAATTAATTATCAAAAATTATTTTTCATTTTATCTTTTAAAAATTATTTTTCATTTTTTCTTTTAAAAATTATTTTTTTAATTTCAACTAAATCTATATCCAAAGTTCCAAACGCAAGCGTAATCTATTGAGCTAGTGTTTATATATAAAGAAGGAATCTTCCTATTGACATACTGCCGTGAAAGTTGCATTACATTATTGCCCACATATGCGGGCAAAAAGTAATAGAAAAAATAGTTGTTGCCAGTATTTAATGAAGGCTTTATTCCTTAGAGAATGGAAAAGATGCACACGTTGTCCCCGAGATTCTTGACTTTTCGTCAAAATCCTGATTCATGCTCTCTCCATGCAAAGCCATATTGTGCTAGTTGTAATCAAAGTTTTGCTCGCTGTGAGGAATTCAATTTTTGGAATTCTATAGGTTTTTAAAGGGATACCAATGATTATACATATATATACTTCACTCATGCGTGTGTTACTGTGAAATTCGAGATTTTTTGGTGAAAAATGAAGACAACGTTAAGCTAATTAGAGAATATACGTATCATTGTTCACTGGAGTATCATAGTAAAAATATTACACACAGTAAACGAAATCGAGCGCTAATCAAGATAATGTGCTTGAATAATCAAACCCCTTAATTTGGCTTTATTTAATTTCTTTTTCTTGTCTAGTTTGTCGACTTTCATTTATTTATACGCACGTTTGAACGTCATCGTAATATCACAAAGCTAATCACTAGCTAAAGTTGCTCAGTTCCAATCTGGACGCGTTGAGCACATGTGGAACTTGCACGTACGGACTTATATAAATATTTAGGTAATACAAAACACTTTTAGGGGTATAAAGAAAGTAGGGGTGGGCATATATTAGGTAAAACCGATAACCCGAACCGTTAATTTTTTATTGAGTTATCGGTATTGGGTTAACGGTTCGGTAACGGGGTAAAAAAAAATTTTATTGGGTTATCGGTTCGGTCTCGGTTTGCATTTTTGTTATTGGGTAAAAATCGATAACCCAATAAGAATGAAGTAATTTATTAATCTACCCTTAAGTATATACTAGGGTTTTATTTTACTAATTCCCGTCCCTCTTCAGTTCACTAAGTCTTTGTCTCTCTCATTGTATTTCCGTCGCAGCCCCCGACTCCAAACAGTCAATCGCATCGTGTAACTCCAAACGCCTGCAGACTCGTCAATCGCATCGTGTAACTCCAAACGTCTGCAGACTCGTCAATCGCATCGTGTAAGTTTTGGCTCAAGATTTTTGTTTGCTTCTTATTAATTGTTCTGTTTGCTCAAGAATTTTGCCTCTGTTTGCTTCTGATTTTTGCCTTTGTTTGCTTCTGATTTATGTTTTCTGTTTGCTAACCGACGGTCTTGGTGTCTTCTCTACTCATGTGAAATTTATGGTTAGAGGAGTAGCAATTTTTTAATATTCAGTTTGAGTAATTGAGCACTTTTAATTTTAGTTTTATCTTATCGGGTAAACCGATAACCGAACCGATAAGGATCAATAACCGATAAGACGATAACCGATAACTAATATCTTATCGGTTTGATTATCGGGTTATGATATTTGTAAACCGATAACCAATAGGTAAAACCGATAATTTTCAAAATCGAACCGAACCGACCGATGCCCACTCCTAAAAAGAAAGAAAACAAGTAGTGCCAGCGAAAAAGAAATACAATTATAGTGTAAAAAATTAAAGCCGCAATACAAGGGAAGAAGATACAACTACAACTAAAGGAAAAGAATAAGATGATCAAGAGACACACAGACTGTGATTGAACTGGTGAATTTATATAGATGTAACTAGGGGTGTACATAGGTCGGGTTGGTTCGGATTTTACAATTACCAAACCAAACCACATGTATCGGGTTATTAAATCTAAAGACCAAACCAAACCAATAAACTCGGGTTTTTCACTCTCGGTTTTTCTCGGGTTTTTTCGGGTTTTTCGGGTTTTTTCCGGTAAAATCTCCCTAGAACAAAACATATAAATTGTGCTCAAAATATTTCTTTAATCCTAGTAAGATACAACTATACAAAGTATTTTTCAAGAAAATAATACAAAATATGAGAAGTAACATGGCATTATCCTAAAATATTCAACAATAAAGACATAAAATTATATAGTATAAATATTGCTAATTAAAAAGCTATAATAAAAATAAATATAATTTAAAAGTAATAAGTCATGATAAAATAAGTAGACTAATAAGGGAGTATCAATCACATGACTAAACGCTAATAAAGAAAAATAAAAATATGTTATGCATTTTTATCTAAATTATTATAAAATAAAATATAAATATTCAATACATTCTCGTTCATAGTATTGAATTGAATGTCTTTTGTTAGCATTAATATTGATTTAATATTGGTTTAGGCTTATGTTAGCATTATTTAGTTTACTAATGTTAATAGCTATAAAACTTATTAGAACATTCAAAAGTTCTAAATCCAATCTTAAATGATAAAATTATAAATTTTTATAAGAAATATTTATAAATTACATCACAATAAGTATATTTATATATGACATATATCTAATAATTTTATATATGTAATGTCGGGTTGGTTTGGTTTCGGTTTGACTTTCTTTAGTCAAAACCAAACCAAACCAATTATGATCGGGTTTTTTTCCCCACACCAAACCAAATCAAACCAAACCATAGTCGGGTTTTTTTTCTCGGTTTGACTCGGATTATTGGGTTGGTGCGGTTTGTCGGTTTCCTTTGTACACCCCTAGATGTAACTCTACTCGTGAGGAGTGATTTCCGAGGTATAAATTCAAATAAGCAATGATGATGAGGAAAAGACTCAATTTTCTTTATAATTTTTCATGAAGTTTCCCATGTAAAAACAAATAAAGCCACGAAACAAGCCAGGCCCTTGTCCTTGGATTTTTTTATGTGGGAATCGCAATTCGCAAGTCTTCCGCAAAAACTCAAAAACCAAGATTTTCATACTCAAAAACTCCAAAATCTCAAACAAACGACTATGATTTTCAACTTAAGGAACCTTTAAACTTTAAAGGCACAATCTTTGTCAGCATCAAGAGGTTTAACAACGTGGTCAAACTTATAACTCTTCCGTATATGGCTGAAAAAAAATTGTGAGGTTGGACTTTGTGATTTGAAGTCTTAACATGAACGAATCATGATTGAAAATAGTAAAAATTAGTATGTATCTTGCATTTAAAACATATATAGTACTCCCTCCGGTCCCAAATGAGTGATTTTTTGGATGTTTCCACACATATTAAGAAAATCACCATTTAGCATTAATTAGCAATTGAATTGACCATTTTAACATTACTATCTCACATAAACACTCCTAACATATATTTCAACACTATTTACTCCAAGGACAATGTAGGAAAAACATCATTAAGTCATTCTTGAAATACGAAAAAATTACTTATTTTGGACCCAAAAAAAAAGGTCAAAAAATCACTTATTTTGGACCGGAGAGAGTACAACTTTTCAATCAGTCAGATTCAGATATTATAATTTTAATAAATACAAAACCGGGATCTGAATAGGCTAATAAATGTGGCTTTTTCAAATTTCAGGACCAGATCCTATAGCTTGTGCATGAGCCCGTGATGAACGTATTGATGTTGAATAAAACCAATCTCCAAGGGTCCCAGCTCAAGCCTTAGCTATTAATTAAACCATATGCCTATTTGGGTAATGGAACGTCTTACAATTATTGCTAGACAACACATTGATCACCATTACTTGACTCAATAAATTCCCAATAATTCATTCGGAAATCGGCATATGGCTTCAACACTAGCGGCACATAATTGAAATCCATTTAACATAACAAATACTCCTAACAAGTTATGAACATGCCAAAAGATGAAGTAACTGCGTTTTTAAGGAATAGTAGTACTATAGTAAGCTTTTCACTTTAAATTGTGGCACTGTTGAAGTTCATTGTTGTATTGGTCAAAATCTGATCGCTATGGTCAAGCTAACAGACATCCCGTCCAAACTGCGAGACAGCGAAAGACGACACAGTCTATTAACATTCAGAGGACGACCAAGGCAGACATAGTGTCAAAGGGTGCCAGACCATATACATAGAAAAGGGTCCATGACTATATATAGAAGGATAGAAACTTTCGATATGGGACCAGAGAATGAGCTCTCCCTTTCTCTCTATCTTTCTCTGTTTTGTAATCTCCATAAATGAAAAGAAGAACGAAGCACTCCCCAAGAATATGTATAATATGTTCTCCTCCATTAATGAGCAACAATGGAAAGTTTCAATATGAATGATTACCTTCATCCATGTATTGTTTTTCCAATACGTTTATTGATTTGGAGTTTATTATGTTTGACTAAGATCTACCCCTTCATCACCTTTAATTGATTTGTTCACAAAGGTTCCAATATCTTTTGAGTCAAAAATTTCGGCGCCGTCTGTGGGGATTTCTTCGTGGAATTTCTTAGTCTCTTCCAGATCAAACACCAGAAACACGATTACCCACCAAAAAGAGTGCTAAGGCAAAACCCAACCGACGGATAGCAAAAGTGCAACATAGAAGGGGAAGAGAGCCGAATACATTCACCGACTTTAGAAATCGTTGCCCCGTCAACCGCCGAAATGCCAAACAAAACAAAGGCAACGTTACAAACCTACTCTCATTCATCGACTCATCAGATGGGGGTAAGAAAATATTATGTTGACTCACATACTCCTCTTTGCTCAAACAGAAACACAAGCACCGCACGGACAAGCGAGCAAAAAACATCTCAATCGGAGAGTGTAAAACTACCGCAACTTAACCGAAAGGTCGCCCAGCAATAACATCTCCATACCAGAAAGCAAAACTCAGACAAGGAAACCCCAATACGTGCACAAAAGAACGTAAGCGAAATGGAAACGTTTCTCACTCTCCGACCTTACACTCTTCAACGCAAATAATATCAATCAAACTGGGAGTCCTCCAGAGGATACCATATTCGCCATAAACTGGGACTGACGACGGGTTAATATTTTGACAAGTTCGAAATAATACACTTTATGGCCAAGGGCCTTCGCCATAAAAGAAGAGTTCGACCTTGATCAAACAACGACGGGTTAATATTTCGACAAGTTCGAAATAACACCCTTTAAGGCCAAGGCCTTCACCAAGAAAGAAAAGTTCGACCTTAATCGAACAACGACGGGTTAATAGTTCGACAAGTTAGAAATAACACCCTTTAAGGCCAAGGGCCTTCGCCAAAAAAGAAGAGTTCGACCTTGATCAAACGACGACGGGTTAATATTTCGACATGTTTGAAATAACACCCTTTAAGGCCAAGGGCCTTCGCCGAAAAAGAAGATTTCAACCTTGATCGAAAGACAACGGGTTAATATTTCTACAAGTTCGAAATAACACCCTTTAAGGCCAAGGGCCTTCGCCAAAAAAGAAGAGTTCGACATTGATCGAAAGACGAAGGGTTAATATTTCTACAAGTTGGAAATAATGCCCTTTAAGGCCAAGGGCCTTCACCAAATGACCTTGATCAAACAACAACGAGTTAATATTTTGACAAGTTCGAAATAACACCCTTTAAGGCTAAGGGTCTTCGCCAAAACAAAAAGAGTTTGGCCTTGATCGAACGATGACGGGTTAATATTTTGAAAAGTTTGATATAACATCCTTTAAGGCCAAGGGCCTTCGCCAAAAAAAGAAGAGTTCGACCTTGACCGAACGACGACGGGTTAATATTTTGACAAGTTCGAAATAAAACCCTTTAAGGCCAAGGGCCTTCACCAAAAAAGAAGATTTTGACCTACGGGTTAATATTTCAACAAGTTTGAAATAACATCCTTTAAGGCCAAGGCCTTCGCCAAGAAAGAAGAGTTCGACCTTGATCGAACAACGACGGGTTAATATTACGACAAGTTCGAAATAACACCCTTTAAGGCCAAGGGCCTTCACCAAAAAAGAAGAGTTCGAACTTGATCTAACGATGACGGGTTAATATTTTCAACAAGTTCGAAATAACACCGTTTAAGGCCAAGGTCCTTCTCCAAAAAGGAAGAATTTAACCTTGATCTAACAACGACGGATTAAAATTTTGACAAGTTTGAAATAATACTCTATAAGGCCAAGGGTCTTCGCCAAAAAAGAATAGATCGACCTTGATCGAATGACGAAAGGATAATATTTCGACAAGTTCGAAATAATACCCTTTAAGGCCAAGGGCCTTCGCCAAAAAAGAAGAGTTCAACTTTGATTGAACGATGATGGGTTAACATTTTGACAAGTTCGGAATAACACCCTTTAAGGCCAAGGGCCTTCGCAAATAAAGAAGAGTCCGACGTAGATCGGACAAGCGATAAGTTAATACTCGACAAAAGTCTCAAATCATGCCCCCTGTGGACAAAAGCCATCGCCAAGAAGAAAGTCCAAAATATTTCTAAGGCCAAGGGCCGTTAGAAAATAGAAAGGGAAAGAAACACTGGGACTCACAATGGGATAACGCTTCAATAAAATCCCCAAAATCGCACCCTCACGCCTAAGGTCATTTTAAAAAAAGGGGGTAAAAGAAGATGCAAAGTTCGATATCGTTCGGACTATGATGGGAAATGCGTCATCAAGATCCAATCCCACCCAAATGGCATTGAAGTACTAAAGAATTAGGGAACTCGTCATCCAGGAATCTACTTTGCACCAAAGACATAAAAAGAAAAAACGGAGAAAAAGTCAAGGCATACGACAATTAAAAATTCCTCTTTATACAAAATCAATGCACAAACGGTTGCAGATTACATACGGCTTGAGTCAATAGTCTACCAAAAAAGGAGAAACAATGACAACAACAAAAAAAGAAGGAAAACAAAGAATAGACAAAGACAACTATCTATTAACTCGGCGTCAACATCGTAGCCCTCTTCACCATCATCTCCAGGAAATACTCCCTCGGCATCCACGCCCTCATCAGCTTCCGGCATCGCTAAGTCATACCCACAATTGATGTGAGCCTCTCGCGCCTTCACCCGTGCTTCTTTATATGCGACATCAGTCATATTTCTCGCCTCACATAAACTCATGTATATATGTGGCATCGGCGTGAACCCAAAGCTCATGCAAGTGGAGGGGAACAGCTGCAGAAAAAGACTAAATTTGAGCCAATAGTCACTCCTTTTCAGCCTCCAAAGCTTTGACCCGATCTCCCAAAACTAATGTTTGCCGGTCAATCTCACTGATGTGCTCCTCAAGCTTCGCCTCCATTAGTATGGTCGTCTCCCTTTACGATTCATGCTCGGACAGGAGGACGTGGATGGTGCTCTCCAGGGCTTCCACCCTTTCCAAAGCCGCGAACTAGGCACTCTCAATGATCTCCAACTCAGCAACCTTTCTTTCTAACTCGGCCTATTTTCCTATCCACTCTGCACTCATCGCCTCGACCTTGATCGGATTCTGATCCATCTGGAACGGCATCAACCTTAGCTTCCCCTGAAGATACTCACACTCTACAGCAACCCCTTTGCCCAACTCGAGCTCTTCGTCCTTCGCACGAAGCTACTCCTCGGGTGCACTCTTGCTACGAATAGCCTGCATCAATTCCCGATCCCTCTTCTCACACCAAGAGACCGATTGCCAGTTCGCCTTCAGCTACTTGTGCATCTCACTGCACTTGTAATGGTAGTGTCGGTACTTCTCCAACATCTTTAAGAAACTGTTGGCCCAAATGTCGGCCTTGTGAATACTCTCCACCATGTACGTCTGAAAAAATGAGAAGATGAGTTAAAACCATACCACCAAGAAAAAAGGGAGAGATGTGAAGTAAAAAGTGTAACGTACTCTCAAGCCCACAACGGCCACCTCATTCATCAAGTCAACATTAGGGATGTCCCAAAGAGCTGCATTCTCGGCAGCGGAACACAAAATGTTAAATTACGGCACCAGATCCTCCGTGTCACCTAAGAGATTAATATCCGATAAGATTTCAAAAATACTTGATGGGCCTCCCGCATGAACCACTTAGTGGGTAAGACCTTCCACAAACATCCTAACATCATCAAGATCAAGGTCCGATTTGGATTCATATTCATCGACTATGATGCTCTTTCCCTTTTCAGCAGCCGGGGAGGAAGCACTGCCAGGTACGGAGGATGAGGGCACGTCCGAAACCTCAATGGTAGCTCCAAGAACCCAACCCCTGTTATGGCAGATTACTACTCGGCGATAGTGGTAGGAATATCCGACGGGGCAAATACGACGGCTGGCTTTGTCTCTACGGAGAGAGTGGTATCAACCCCAGACCCCGTTGAGGGAGAGTCATCCAGATGTATCATGGTTGGGGTTGTTGTCTCTAACTACACTCGCCTCTTGGACGGCCACTCTCCTCTGCACGGGAAGATTCACCTGTCAAATGAGCAGCACACGACGAAACCTCAGCCTGAGATATGACCTCTGTATACACTGATACAGATTTGACTGAAGCAGCCCTCGACGAAGGTCGAGCAGTAGACGTTGTAGTAGGGCGAGCAGACAATGCCAGCTGCGGAAAAGCTAGTGGAGTAGCCCTTGCTCTCTACACTCTCCTTGACATCGGCAAGAAGCACATAAGAAACTATGTAAAAAGAGAGGAGAAATAGCCAATAGAAACGACATCTCACCTGTAAGAGGCCTGCATCCATATTTGTCATAAAAGGCTAACCATGTGCGAACTCCCACCGTTTGAGGAATGATAGCACTCACCCGCTCGCGTATTACTACGACAGGTGGATGGGGCAATTTCGCGGCTGCAGAAACATAACAGGGTTTAGTATTATAACAGAAAGCGATCGGGCACCTCTTCGACTAAAAAACACAAAAACTTATGCGCAAAGTTCCACTTCACATGGAACCCTGTTGGATCTGCCATAAGTTGCTTAATCTGCACATAGCAATAATTCTCATAGAAATGATGGTTAGCCCAGTCGTCCATCTTCACCACCAGTCTCTTCGACCCCCGATGGTGCATGTGAATCATTGTGCTGCGAATAAGCTAAGGGGAAAAAATATTAATCATGTGCCCCAAAGTGACCTCATGACTAGCGAGCTCTATGAACTTGAGCAACATACAAATACGGCGAAAGTTGAGTGGGGCACCTCGTAAAGGAAGAAATCCACCACCAGGAGAGGGGAGGAAGTGTGTACTCAATAAGGAAGGGGTAGGCGTAGAACACGTAGTACCTGAGGTGATCAAAGTGGACTATGTCATCCTCTACCGTCGATCGCATTTCAACATAACGGGGAAATCCCCGCCTAGCTTTCAAATCTACAATTTCCTCCTCCTTTATAACCAAGAGGAGACGTTCCGGCTCCTCCCCGGCGCGACTACAAAAGTCTATACATGCTTTTCCAGGGCGAGGCAAGATCTTGGCTACCGACAGGACCTCCTCATCCTCCACAACTTCTACCCCTTCAGTGGCCGGAGCATCATTTTTCAATGATGAAATTGGGATAGGGAGGTCAGCGTGAGAAGAATCAGCAGCCATTGTGTTAGTTTGGTGAAGAAAAAAGATAATGAAAGGGACGGATGAAAATTTTCAGTTAACAAGGGGCAAGTAAAAATGTAAAGTACGAGGAAGAAAGTATATTCACAAAATTTCTTTCAAGTAAGGGGCAAGGAAGTGTGTCAATCGAAGGATGTGTTCTCCCTATTTATAAGAGATATGAATCCCTCAAGCACGAAACTCAAGAGTCGCCAATCGAACCTGGTGGCACACAGAATATTTTCACTCCCTAGGACCGTGTGTCATAATGGCGGCAACCACGAAACAACGTTTCAATCCAAATGAAATGTCGGTTCCAAAACAGTTGCAACGGTCCAGGGATATTGAAATAAGCCCTGCCACCTTACCTGAACCTAAGAAGCATAACCAAGGTAAGTAGTCAGATTTCTCTCGAACTTTTAGCAATCGTAATCCGTCTGTCAGGCCCGACAGGGGACGACCCCGACAGATGGAAGGACTAACTGTATTATTCAAAACCTGACCGCTATGGTCAAGCTGACAGACATCTCGTCCAAATAGCGAGACAGCGAAAGATGATACCGTCTATTCCATATCCCGCCCTCACAACATCCGTCAAATCAGAAGAAAGAACATTCACGGGATGGCCAAGGCAGACATAGTGTCAAAGAGTGTCAGACCAAGTACATAGCAAAGGGTCCATGACTATATATAGGAGGATAGAAACTTTCGACAGGGGAGCAGAGAATGACCTCTCCCTTCTCTCTTTCTGTCCTCTGTAATCTCCATAAATGAAAAGAAGAACGAAGTAATCCCTAAGAAAATATATAATATGTTCTTCTCCATTGATTAATGGGATCAACAATGGAAAGTTTCAATAAAATTGGTTACCTTCATCTCATTTCTATTATGTTTTGATTAAGATTTATTCATTTATTATCTTTAATTAATTTATTCATAAATATACTAATATCTTTTGAGTCGAACAATGGGAGGGGCAAAGATTTGCCATTTGCGCGATGTGTAGGATTGAGTGTCCCACAGCCCTAAGGACAAATGCCGCTAAAGTATACAATCAGCCACATGTGCCAACTCTCTCATCAATCATAGTGAATCAAAGATATTTGTGGATATAAGTTAAAGGAAATTTCTGCCAGCTACGACTTGATTGATTATCCAAAAGAGGGGACCTCAATGGGAATAGCATACTACAGCTTCACTTGTACAAAAGACCTATTCTTTAATCTATAACAAGGACATATAGTGTCGTAGCAATGGGAAAAACCGTATGTAATCATGTCTTCTATAAGACAGAAAATATTCTTCTTGATTAAATCATTTTTAATTTAATATTAGCTTTTTCCAAGAAATGTTTCTACCAAAATTTAAAAGACTCCCTTCGTTGCAATTTACGTGAGCTCGTTTAACTGGGCACAGAGTTTAAGAAAAGAGAAAAGGTTTTAGAATTTGTGGTGTAAAATGAGGCACAAATATTTTGTGTGACTATAAATCATTGCATAAAAGATAAATTATTTTGAAATAAGAAAAGGAATCATTCTTTTTTGCACAAATTAAAAAGAAATACGTTTACATAAATTACAAAAAGAAATAATAACATCAACTATTCATGTACGAAAGTTATCTCAAGTCACCAAAGCACTGTCGTCTCATCTTCATCATCTATATCTATAACGTTAATTTTACATTTTTTTTAATTGACGTGGTGTACGGATGTTAGCCAGCTTGCACTTAGAAAGAAATTGTTCACTAATGTTTTCTGCCCTTACTGGAATTTAATCTTGAGACCTCATGGTTCTCCAGACATTTCACTAAACAATAAGTCACTCTCTTCACCTATTCTTATACCTAATACTAATCAACAAAACAATTTTCATGAAAATACACTACATTAGGGAAGTGGAAAAAATTGTAGTAGTAAATTGTAAGAGGCATGCCAATATAAATATATACTAAAATGAAAACCAACAAAAGAGACAAGAATGATGATAAAAATGTATATAGAAAGGACAACACATAATCCTCAAAACATATATCTGTACATCAACAATCTCTCTCTCTCTCCGTTCTCTCTATCTCTCTCTACTAGTATTATGACACAGCAACAACTCCTCAAATTTTGATGCAGCAAACTGCCAAGAGAAGCACTGAAAGAAGAGCCAATACTTCAAATACCAAGTGGGCCGACCCTATCATAAATTCAATTATCGTCTGTCATTCAGGGGAATCTTTTCCAGAAACCAACTTCGAAAATCCTTCATTGGGTTACTGAAAAGCTTTTAAATATCAATGTGGGGTTGGTGTGCAGGGGGGTGTGGGTTTAAGATGCAATTATACATTCCACTTAAGAGTCATGTGCCTTTGTGTCAGTGTTCCTATCCAAGAATTGTATCAGATGTACTGCTATCTGCTCTCCCCACATCAGCTGAGCTGCAACAACTCTCCTTTACTGATTCTATTTCCATGCTCGCTGTTCTACTTCTTCTGTTTCTTCGGTCCTGTTACAAACATTAAATTTGGAAATATTCATATAGCCGACCCCAACTTAAAAGAGTGACAGATGGTGAGGAATCATATAATCGACCACAACCTGCTTCAAGTTGAAGCCTATGTTTTTGGATATGAAAAATGTTCCTATGGCTAGTGATTCGATAAAGATAAAATTTGGACATAGTGCAGAGTGAAAAGAGATAACTGCAACCTTATTTGAGGTTATGTCAGCAGTTCACATGGACATAATTCAACAGCGGTACTATTAAAAGCAAAACTTCCACATTACCCAATATTACTTTTCATTTGGCTAGGTAGATTTTATGGATATGCAAAAACTAGAGTAGGCTTATAGCATTGTCTTACTAACAAATATTAGAAATACTATTTGTAACGGGTAAAGTAACTGTGACCACTAGGTTACGGGTTCGGGCTGTAAAAATAGCATCTTGCAGAGAAGGCTGCATGCAGTAGACTCTAAGTGGTCCGGCCCTTCCCCTGACCCTACGCATAGCAGGAGCTGAGTGCACCAGACTGGTGCTAAAGAATTTGGTTGATAAAGGCAGTCTTCTCTGAAAGGAAGCTTTAGTTGTAGCCAAAATGAAGAAAGACAACAAGAAAGATCATATGGAGTGGAAATATAAAAGTCAGAAATGGAGTATACCTCGCGATAAGGAAGTTCTTCAGTTTCAAGCATTCGAACTACTTGGCTCATTCTAGGTCGCTTTTCTGAGTCGGGATCAACACATCTCAATGCGACCAGAAGCGCCCGTTTTAAAGCACGAGTACCGGGCTTAACTTCAAGGTTAGGATCCAGAACTTCCTCGGCCCTCCTATTTCCGACCATCATTTTGAGCCATTCAACAAGATTAACCTGCCAAAGGTGAACCACACAAATGCCTGTTAGTAAATTGAAGAAGCAACACCTACCAGGAGACAAAAAGGAGTACTTAACCCTGAGTCTCTACTAGTGCAGTTATTAAAGAAATTTAATGCATCGCATCACTCTCTCTCAGTACCTCAGTAGCGGGACGGCTGTAGTCCACAGGATCTCTACCAGTGACTGCTTCTAGCACTAGAACACCAAAACTGTAAATATCGCTCTTCTCATTTAACATTCCAGTATTAGCATATTCTGGAGCCACATAACTGAAATTCAAATGAGAAACAAATCTGAGTATCTTATTGTGGACACAACTCAACAAATGCAAAGGCAGATGTAGTAGGAGAAACATATTCAACTAGAGAAATTCATACCCAAATGTACCCATGACTCTGGTGGTTATGTGGCTCTCTCCTGAGTCCAAGAGTTTTGCCAATCCAAAATCAGAGACCTTGGCATTGAACTCGTCATCAATCAAGATATTACTAGACTTTATGTCTCGATGGACTACTTTAGGTTCTATGGCTTCATGCAAGTACGCAAGCCTGGAAATAAAACAAGTTCCACATTAAGGTGTGCAGTATAATTTGCCATTTATCTCAGTCCCACTGATAATAGAAATAAAAGGAAGCTATTAAGAAAGAGCCAGAAAAGCGAAGGCATTACTAATAAGCAAGTGCTACCTTTTAGGAATAAAAGAATACATAAAAGATTGAGGCAATGCCGTGTTGGCCTGGAGTAAAACGAGTTAGAAGAGTGTTTGCAGCAGTAATAGGTTGTTTATTAAGGAAAATGGAATGTCATGCGAAATAATTGGAGAAAAGATTAAACTTTGTAGCAGATTCTAATAATGAAACTTACGCTTTTGCAGTACCAAGGAGAACCTTGATACGGGCTTCCCATGTAAGAGTACCATATTGTCTCATAGCGCCATGCAGCCACTGCTCCAAGTTTCCATTATTGACGTACTCGTAAACCAGCATCCTTCGTAGCCAAAACAATGTAAATGATAAGGAAAGCATAATTAAGCTGAAATCACGGTGGTAGACTACTCGAAATAAAGAGTCATAGCATACAAAATTTTAACATGCTTAAAGAAATTCCACGATTCTATCTGGAAATACCTGTGAACACCTTCAATGCAATAACCAAGAAGACGCACTAGGTTCTTGTGTCTAACATGACCGATTGCCTCTACTTCAACCCGAAATTCTTTCTCCGCTTGCCCGCTGTGGAGCAATTCATATATTGTTAGATCGTAAATAATATTCACTCATGGAGATGGATGTACAGAACCTGTAGAATTACTTCAAAGCCATACTCACAGATTATTTAGGAGCTTCTTCACAGCTACTTCTGTCCCATTGATCAACCTGCCCTTATAAACTACACCATATCCACCTTCACCAAGCACATTCTCTGCAGAGAAACGACTTGTTGCAAGTTCAAGATCTCTAAGTGTGAACCAGTGGCCCCACCCGAGCTGAGAGATCTCCGGCAAGCCAATCAAAGGAGAAGGCATTGCAATTCCATAGGATGGTTGTTTCCTCACTGTCCCTGAACTTCCCTCTTCCCCAGACTGCGAACTAAAAGCCCTTTCGTTATGATATATTGAACTGCATTGGCTGATATTATCAGCATCACTTGATTTGCTCCTACCCAAATGGACTAACATCTTTTCCGATGTGGTTTCATTTGATTTATCATTAATAGTCAGAAATAAGCTTTGAGGATGATCGTGGACATTTGCAGCGCCAACTCTATCAACCTTGATATCCTTGGAAACATTGGGTATTTGGCAATGTGAATACCCGTCCAGTGTTCTCCTAGATTTTCTCCTACATGTTACCCATATTGACAACATACAGAGTATCCCGACGATAAATACACCAACACATAAGCCCATCACAACCCATAATTTGAGACCTAAAAATGATGTCTTCTTAGACAATTCACTGTTTAAGTCCCCAGAAGACATTTCCACAAATTCTGCTTTGTACTCCAAATTCCAGAGTCAGATTTACTCCATTGCCTCCTGTATCCCACTAACAATTTAGGTCACTGTGAACAGGAGTTACATCACTCACACATATCAACAGCTGTAGCATTTATACGATTTTTGGCTTTGTTTTACTTCTTTTAAGACTTTACTGAAACAAAGTAGTTGGTAGTGTCTAATACAATTAGTTAAAGATAAGACATGGACAGGGCAACTAAATTGGTGGCAGCTGACATCAAGATGCAACTATCCACAAAAGCATATACTAGTAATTAGATTAAGAACAATACTTCTCCATCCTGATTGAAACAAATCAAGAATTCAGGTAAAAATCACTAATTTTAAAAAAAGTTTAAATCTTTTCAAAATGGGCAGAAATTAAAGGAAAGAATGACTTAAAACTGAAGTAAGAGAATGAAACCAGATGTAAATCCAATAAAGTTGTTACCTTTACACAAAGTGATCTGTAGAAGCCAGAGTTAATTAACCCCCTTGATCTTCTTCTTTGAGAAGCAAAGGAAATGCCTCTTTTTGAACCAACAGAGACTCAAAACGCATAGATATGCCAATGCAGAAGTGAAAACTAAAGAACCCCACAAAAGCCAAGAGAAAACTAAAGGGTGTTTGGCTGAAGTGGACCAAAGGGAATAAACTGCTGTTCTGAGAAGGCCAGACAAAAATCTAATCTTTGTAAGGCCAAATGCAGAAAAAAAAGGTTTATTTTAATGGTGGGTAAAAATGGGTTGGTGGGTAATGTGAATGTGTAAGCAATAGGGACCTCAGAAAGCTGTAAAGGTGGAAGCTTGTTTTGCAATGGAGGAAATCTATGCTAAAGATAGAGAGAGATAAAGAGCAAGAGGTGAGGTTCTTGATTTGGGGTGGGTGGTGTTGAGAGAGAGAGAGAAGAGAAAAGAGAACAGTAAAGTAAAAGCAAAATATATATAAGAGTAATAGAGAGAAATGCATTTATGGTTGGATGGCAAATGAATTTATGAAAAAAGTGAAAACCTCAACAAAAAATAAAAAATAAAAAATAAAAAGTGGAAAAGAAAACATATATGAATGTGAATAAGAGAAGATGAGGAGGCTTTTTCTTTTGGGGAAGAGAGTCAACTCAATCTAAGCTTAATGTAATGACAAATTTGATTTTACTATATTACCCCTTGTCCTAAAACCAGTTCTCTTTACTTTGTCATTAATGATACATACACATAGAATTGACCTCTTCTCTTCACAGCTGATGCTATGAAAAAACTGGTTTTTTAGGCAACAATGACCTGACCCTATTGAAAACCTCACTAAAATTGACTATACACCCAAAACATGGCTGGCAATCACTGTGCTTAAGCTACTACTACTGCCTACTGGTGTCTGACAGCTACAGTTTTGATTTTTTTTCAAGAAATGTTTTTCTGCTCCCAATGAGGTCACTTTTTAGGTTATGAACCCGTGATTTTTTAATTGTGTACGACATGTTAATTTGTGTACTTGAACATGATTCATAAGGTAAATTGATCAACTTTTTGTTTTATTTAAGGCGGTGTTATAGTTAAGAGTCTCACGGTAATAATTATTTTGATAATTTAAAATTTTCGTAACCGTCAAGACACGTGTAATCGTGCATGTGTGTCTAGTACAAAGAAAAAACAATAACGGAATAGATGACGCAAACTTAATTTTCTACTCCACTACAACATTAAAACCATATCTCAAAAAAATTAAAAGGGAAATAAATTGAACAACTTATTTTAAGTAGGCTTAAATTTTGAAGGAAGTTGAAATTAGCTCACTTTTACAATCATGGTAATAAGATTGCAAAGTAAACAAAACAGGTTTTTGTTTCATCTTTTTGTAGTTTTTAGAGTATTATTTCCCTCTCACTATACTAAATTTGTAATTTCCATCATTCCATGGATGTGAAATTTCTTTCCCAAAGAGAAACCAGTTCTATATTTGCCACAATATTCTGTAATTATTTTCAAAATCTTTCTAGATCTTTTCTCTTTCTTTGGGAATATAATATTATGGTAGCAGTATTTTCTTAGAATGAGAACGATTTGTCAAACTTACGCAGATTTATTATTGATGTCATTACTATTCCTTTTGACCAAGACCTGCTATATTTAAAACATTTGTTACAACGGCTCACAAAGGGTAAGTTAGTAAATTCATCTCATTAAATCACATTAGATCAACCTCCCTCCCACTAAAAGACCCTCAGAAATAGTATAAAAGAACACCCAACCCCATCACTATAACCCCAACAACAACAACAACAATAACAGATTTATATTAAATTATCTTACTTTTTAATATTTAAGTAATTAATAAAATAACAAAATTTACTAACCAATTATGCTTAAATGATAATGCAGATATTATCATGTATTTATTGAATGAGTATAAACTATAAACAACAAATACCCTTATTCTCATTTAAATTAGTACTCCCTCCATTTCAATTTATGTGAATATGTTTAACTGTGAATGAAGTTTATGAAAAAAATGAAGAATTTCGAAATTTGTAATTTTAAACAAGTTCAAATGGGGTCCAAAATATTTTTGTCGTTATAAAAGCATCTCATTAAGGGCAGAGTTATAAGTTTAAGTTAAATTATTACCAAATTTAGAAATTGTTCATTCTTTTTGGAACGGATGAAAAAAGAAAAAAAGTCCACGTAAATTAAAATTTAAGGGAATATTATATTTAAAAGAAAAATAAATTCTAAACTCTCGTTGGGCAAGCCTCAATCCCCGGCGGGGAGAGAGGGGGTGTATGGGGAAGGAAAAGCCTTTGCTTAGTGAACAAATGTGACTTTCTTAAATATGAATATATGATTATGGCATGGGAGGAGAGATAAAAAGCCACTATTAGAGGAGGAACAGAGGCTTTGATTTGAAGCATAAACTATTTCATTAAAGTATGTTTCAGACAAATCCTTTCTAAACTTTTCATACTTTAAACTTGATTAATTAAGTGTAATGGGGTATGTGTTTATACTAATTAAAGTGGGACAGTGGGCCCACTTGCCCATTTCGGTTCTATTCTTTAGCCCGATTTTGACCCGAATGGATGATCCTCACTACTTAGCCGTCCAATCTTATGCATCTCACATGGGAAAGTAGGATACCCTCATTAGCTTGTTTTGCAGTAACAAAACCTTGCACGTGCACCACATGTATGGCACGTGGAATTACTCTTAACTTTTTAGTAGGCCTTTGGACATAAAATTGTAATTACTGGGAAACGAATTTGTGTCATATTTTAATTTGTGCTCGCTTTATAAAAAAGTACAAGTATACTTGTTTTTCGCATAATTTCAGCATACGGGGCTGAAGTAGCAAAGACAATCACACAAAATTTCAGCATTCTAGTAGACGGACCTGAAGTTTTTATTTTTGTAACTAACAAACTTCAACTCTAAAGTCTTTGTTTGTAACTGGCGAACTTTAAACTCCTTTTATTTTGCCTTAGCTATTAATTAATAATATAAGTTGCAAACAAAGGAAGCACATTTCAAACCATTGGCTTCACATTATGTGCAGTTTAAGATAGACGATTTATTTAAAGAAAGAACGTAAAAATGAACCAGCTTGCAAAAATGTAAATACACGGTCCTACTGTTATCATCTAACAAATGTCTATGCACACTCCAATCCAAAGCATATAAAATACGAAAATTTTCACTTAAATAATTGGGTTCCCTACTTTTCAATTTTATAGCTCATATTTATAAAATGAATTGAAATTCCATAGCAGCACCAACAGCTACAAAAGAAAGACGAAGAAGAAGAAAACGAAGGAGGAGGAGAAAGGGGGCTGAAGAATTTAAAAAGTATGTGCAAGTTAAAAGTTTTAAAAAAAATGATAAGTGCAATTTTTACGAAAAAATGGTAGCGCGATCTCAATGTATTTCAGATTCTGCTTTCATCTTCAAATGAGGAGACATCATTAGCTCACTTCTCTTGCAGATCCTAGCAGAGTATCATGAATGAAGGGCTAAGTGATGCTCATCAGTGTCGGGGCAGCGCCAAAAAACTATCTGAGAAGCAAAAGATTTGTCAGTTCAGGCTGAAAATACATGCATAGATAGTGGTTTAATGCCAAGGCCGTGTGGTGAGATGTTCCAAGCCCGGTATCTACTGATTTTGCCATTCCTATGATTCAAAGGATTCACCACCACAAGCAAGTTGACCGAAGGGGCAATTTTTACGAAAAAAATAGTATTTGGAGTTAGCTTGAAAAATAATATTTAAAATTTAAAATTATGTTTGGACATATATTTTATTTAAAAAAAGTTGTAATTTTATGAGTGAGGAAACAAAAAATTTTGAAACATTGACATTTGAAAAACTTATTTCGAATTTTTTTTTAAAAACTTGTAAAATTTATTTGAAAAAGAAAAATATATTGACATGAGTCCTTAATCTTTTCATTTTTTATTTTTGAATGTGTTGGCCATTAATCAGTGTGTGTAAAAAATTTGAAGCAGTATAAACTTCAACAACAACAATACTACCCAGTATAGTCCCACAAGCAGTATAGACTTATTTGTTTATTATATGTTTGGCTCGAGTTCATTGCTATAATGGTACTATGCATCACAGCCTTAAAATTCTCGTTGATTTTCTGAAGAAATTCCAATATTTAAATGATACTGGTGGAGTTTCAACGTTAAGAAATGAAGTCTAGGTTTTTGCTTCCTTTTCTATTGCTTTCTCCTTTTACAGTCTGCACTAAGTTTAATGAGATTTGTGGACTAGTTTATTTGTAGAATTAAAGCAATTGACAAGTAATGGGCTTTCTCATTTAGTCAGTTGCATAATTGCATTTGACTAATTTATTTGCAATTGGATAAAGAAGCATCAAAGGAACTGGCAATTCCAACGACATACTCTTTGTTTAATTAGTTAAATCAACAGTTATGATTCAAAGAATTCTGAATAATGAGAACTACTCTAATCATAATCTAACACTCAATTAACAAGTTTGTTTAAATTCTAAAATTTGGTCAAATTAATTATTGGTTTAAAAATGTTAAATAACATGCAATATAGAAAATAAAAGGCATTATTAATTGTAGAAGAATATAGGACGGCCGGAAATTAATTTGAGAACACATAAAAAAAAGCATGTGTAACGGTTATGTTGACAAAATTGCTACCCATCCATAAAGTTTGAGCACTTTTCCTCAAGAGCTCGTACCCAATTAAGGTTTAATTAACACCAACATAATACTTTTCTGAATTTTACCAGTGTGCCAAAAGAGTTGCTTGGATTTTTGCTATTGTTTTTGGTTATTCATGAATATTCCAATCGGATTAGATGTTAAACCCACAAAGGCATTCTGGTGTTTATTTTGAACTCATTACCATATTCTTTTTGGTCCAATAAGTCATTATAATCTCTCAACCAAAAATTATAATGAGATAAGACAAAACACTTAGTCTTAATTAAACTTTATAATATCAAAAGGAGAAATGTTATTGTGGAGACAGATTCCCTATTAACATTGTAATGGTGGCCGATCGATAAATGAAATCGAAAAAATTGAAATTTTATTGAAACGATAACGATAAGCATATATACAAATCGATAATCGATAAGTAATTATCGATAAGTGTCAAAATCGAATCGATAAATCGAATGCACACCCCTAATTATTTCATCTACCACATTTAAAGAATGGTCATATTTAAAGTTGAAGGGAATGAAGTTCAAATTAATGGAAAATAGAATTGGCAGTGATGATGTAATTTTATTTTTGTTAATATCGTTGGAGTATTGGTGGCATATATTTGATCCCTTACTTTAGTTTCGTTGCATGTCTATTGACACAATTTTTATGTTTTAAACATTGTTCATCTTATTTTAGCTTTTTTAGTCCATATTAGTTAGGCGTGCTTATAGCGATATACTTTCTGTGGAATCCCGCAAATTTTCTTATTGGTGTAATCGATAACCGAATCGATAAGCCCCAAAAATTAATAAATCGAAATCGAAAAAATCAACCTTATTGAAACGATAACGATAAGCATATGTACAAATCGATAATCGATAATTAATTATCGATAAGAGTCAAAATCGAATCGACAAATCGAATGCACACCCTAGGTTTATGTCTCCTTTGTATAATTGTTATTTTTAAAATACACGGGTTGAAATCATGCCTAACTCCTCCATCTTAATGATGAATTTTCAAAAAAAAAATTTATCAAAAGGAGAAACAAGTTAAATTTGCTCTATATTATTTTAAATTGAGCAGATCTTATGTTTCATTAAACTTTTAATTTAATATTATCCTTGCAACTAGTAAAAATTTCGTTTTTTATTTTTATCGCTAATGATGTCGGAAAATTTTACGTCACATAGAAAATTTAAGGAGTAAATTTTGGCCAATTTTTTTCTCAAAGAATTTGAATGTGGAGTTCATTCATTTTATGCTAGAGCTCCGGCCACTAATGACAAGGGTGGCAAATATGTGATTATTTGCAAAGGGTAAGATTATAAATGGACCAAAGTGTAAGGGAAAGTAAAATTAAGTAATTTGAGGTAGCTCATGGACAAATTTAAGCTCCTGCCCTATCAAAAATACAAATTTTACATTCGAGAGAAGGGACTAAGGTGCTTTTCTTATTATTCGGTCATATATAATGGAGCATAAAATAAAATTATACTCCTCACTAGAATAATATTATGCATTTTTGCATAAATATGCTAAACTTTATATGCAAATTGATATTAAAATTCGAAATTAAATCGAGTTCAAAAATATTCTCTGTGACATATGTATCAAATATGTATTTTACATACATGTATATACATGTGATACATAATTGATATAAATATGATACATACGTGATACATAAATAATACATAGTGTGATACACATATCAATTTTTTTTGTTTGGCTTTTAAATCGAATTTTCAATTCATACCACCTCAAAACTTCACCAAATCATTCTGAAACTCAGATTCAAGTTCTTTAAGTTGTAACCAATCTATTCTAATAACACTTACTCAAAACAAAGCAAAAATTTGATATTTTTGCTACAAATAGCTAATTGGCTAATGTTAGTAGTATTTTATCAATTGGCCAATTTTTATAATGAACTACTTATAAATGGACGTAACTGGTAATTTTCCTTTTCTTTTCCTTGTACAAATTCGCAATGAAAGGAAGTCCAGAGTTACTGGTCCTTTTTGTATAGGTCGAAATTTGAACGATTACGACCGTCCTTATAGTGTAGTGTCCTAATCGTTATGAAGGGTGACAATCAATACCGATTAGTGAGCTCACTACGTCTGCAATAATGTTAACATTATAGGGAACAATGAGAATATGGTTTTCGAATATTTTTGATGTTATACCTTTTTTTAAGGATAAAAGAGGGGATTATTCTCTACAAATGGGGAGGGGGGGGCGGCACTCTGTAAGGGGGATGAAAAAAGTGAACACAAGCAGACCAGTTGCTCATCAAATATATATCTGAAACATATTCATCATCATTCATCTTGCGAATCGCATTCATTGCAATATTTCTCCATATTTGAGGTTATCAGGTTCATGAGTAATCATTTGGTGCCGACATACTGACAAGCATTATTTATCTTATTTTTCTCTTGCATCATTTAATCTAAATATTATTACTTTCGATTTAACTCTTCATCTTTATTAATTAATTTAATAAAAAGGTATCAATATCTTTTAATCAAATACTTTTTATTTTGAAAAGAAGATAATATATGTATTGATATTACGTAGAAGGGTCGTACCAAAAAATCGACAAATCGCATCCAACCCGATAATTCGAGTCAAACCGAGAAAAAAACCCGATTATAATTTGGGTTGGTGTTGAAAAAACCGACCATAATTGGTTTGGTTGGTTTTAACTAAAGAAAGTCAAACCGAAACCAAACTAATCCGATATTACATATATAATTTTTTAGATATATTTAATATATAAATATATTTATTGTAATGTAATTTATAAATATTTCTTAATTTTTTTTCATAATTTTACTTTTTAAGATATTATTCAAAGTTTCACGTAAAATTTTTGAATGTTCCAATAAGTTGGCCATTAATATTAATAACTTAAATAATGCTAACAAATGTTCAAACCGAAATCAAATCAATACTAATGGTAACAAAAGACATTCAATTCGTACCTACGAACGACAATGTATTGAATATCTATTTTTTATTCTGCAACAATTTAGATAAAAATGCATAACCTATTTTTATTTTGCTTTAGCGTTTAGTAATGTAATTAATACACCCTTGTCGTTCTATTTATCATAGTTCTTTAGATTATGTTTATTTTTATAATGACTTTTTAATTAGCAATATTTATATTACATAATTTTATTGTCTTTATTGTTGAATATTTTAGGATAATGCCATGACATATCTCATATTTTATATTATGTTTTTTGGAAAATACCTTATATAGTTGTATCTTACTAGCATTAAAGAAATATTTTGAGCACAAGTTATATGTTTTGTGCTATGAAGATTTTACCAGGAAAAAAATCCGAATCACACGAGAAAAATCGAGCTTGAAAATCTCGAGTTTTATTGGTTTGGTTTGGTTTGGTCTTTAGATTTAACTACACAATTGATTATATTTGGTAATTACAAAATCTGAACCAATCCAAACTATATACACCCCTATTGCGTAGCATCAATAGGGTTGTCAAAAGAGCATGTTGGGTCGATTTTGAGCGGGTTAATCCGTTGCTTAACTCATTTTTAATTCTGCTGGGATAATTTAGGAAAATTATCAGTTATATCCATTTATTAGTAGCTTATTACAAAAATTAGTCAATTCATTAAATATTACTAATATTAGCCAAATGTTACGAGTATTAGCCAATTTACTGTTTGTAGCTAAAACAAGGTCATATTTTTGCTTTCTTTTGAGAGGGTGTATTGAAATAGATTGAGTATATCTTAAGGAGTTGGGATCTCAATTTTGGGATGACTTGGCAGAGCATTGAGGTAGTTTGAATTGAAAATCCGAAGTAGAAGATAAAACATGAAAAAATAATATGTGTATCACATCGTATATTATTTGTATATCACATGTATAACTATGTATATCCGTGTGTGATACATGTTTGATACATGTGTCGCACAAGAATTTTTTAAACTCGATTTTAACTATGAATTTTGATATCAAATCCGTCTAAATCACCTCAAATCTTCCTCAAAATCTGTATATTGACTCATCTGTATGTTTTCAATGAATTTCAACTGTACCCATTGAAAAGGGTCTATTTTTAAATTTTTTAAATCTTGTATATATATATATATATATATATATATATTTTGTATTTCATCACCTTATTTGCAACTTTATCGATGAAATTTTCTTTTCATCTTGCATCCGTTGTTGCTTATCACACTTAAAAATATGGAATGAGATATTTGCATGTGATTCTTGGAGAGGAAGAACCTTTATTTGGATTTTTAATTTTTATATGTGCTTGGTTAGTTTTGGAAAGTCTATAATTAATAATTAGATGTCGCTAAGTTGGAACTTATTTGGGGCATTTATATAAGATTCCCGATAATTAATTCGATTTTTACTCATCTATATCCGAGTTGACCCGCCCGTTTGCAACCTCTAATCCTACTTATCCATATGAATTAGGTTTTCTTCAATCCAAAAAGATTTTTCAAATGTAGGAAACAGGTGAAAAGATTAATGGAGTAGGTTGCCTTGAATTCAGAGGTTTCACATAAATTGAATGTAGGTGTCACGTAAAAGACTTTGTCGATGATCTAATATACTTTTGAAACTCATCTTTTTCAGGAAGCATCTATGTGTTTGATTCAGAGGACCAACGAAAAACAGTAAATAGTACTCACATCACATAGATTTCAAATCTTCTTTCTGACTTCACCAACTTTTTCAATCTTGCAGGCAATAAATAGATTTTTTCACTTTACTTTTGAGCCTCAATTTTTATGTTTTTTGAATTGTCTTAAATTGAAAGCAGATAAATCCACTTAAATAACTCCTAGAACTACATTAATATTATTATTATTATTAATTAACATTACTATTTAATGGGAAGGGCGTGGTTGGCTCAGAATGAGCAAGTGAATCTCATAAATTTGTCTTGATATTAATAATTTTATAGCAATGTTGCTCCGAGTCTTTGATAATATTACTGTACCCGTATCGGATCTTCTACAATACATACTTTTTAAAAGATAAATACATCTAGCAGTATTTGTGGAAAATATGAGCAACCTTAACTTTTAGTTATTCGTTTTCTAAAGGTCCTAAAACAGGACTGAAGCATGAGACAACATTAGTATCTTAAAATGACTTCATTATTTGGCAACAGATTTATCAAGATACCACGTTAACTTTAATTTAATTATTAATTCAAAAATGAATTATATGAAAATAATATTAAAAGATTATGTTTTGATGTGTGAGTTATCAGATTATGTTTTGGAATTAAGTTCTGGAAAAGAAATATGGTAAATCTTAAAGAATAAATTAAAGGTTTAAGTTATATATATCGTCAGCATGTAAAATAATATATAAAAGTAACATAATAGCGTTGGAATATTACACGCTAAATATGCATACTTAAAAATAATAAATAATATTCCATGAGTGAAAAATGGCTACCACAAAATGTTTTGATGTATGTTTAATCTAGTTAGCTATGATATCAGAATATCCTGATTTGTTGGCTTCTCCCCTCTATAAATTTGGTCCTGACTATTTTGGGTGAAATTAAAAAATAACCTGATTTACAATAAAAAATAGTCATAGTTTCAAAAATAATTAAAATTTAACCACTTTTTATGTAAAGATAAATCTAAAAAAAATACTATTCAAAATTCAAAAAATATTTCAGCAAAATATACTGGAGTTCCAGTATAATATATTGGACTTCCAACATAATATACTAGAGTTGCAGCATAATATACTAGACTTCCAATGTAATATACTAGAGTTCCTGCATAATATATTGGTCCAGCATAATATTCGTAAAAGACTTTTCCAAAATTGCTAACCCATTATGCAAACTCCTTGAAAAGGATCACCCCTTTGTGTTTTCTAATGGTTGCAGGCTGGCTTTTGAGGAACTGAAGAAGAAGTTGACCACTACACCCATCATTGTTGCGCCCGATTGGGGGCAACCATTTGAGCTCATGTGTGATGCTAGCGACTATGCTATAGGAGCAGTCTTGGGGCAGAGAAAAGACAAGCTAATGCACCCGATTTACCATGCAAGCATAATACTAAGCGGTGCTCAACTCAATTACACAGTGACGGAGAAGGATGTTGGCAGTCATATTTGCTTTTGACAAGTTCCGATCATATATGATTGGTTCCAAGGTAATTGTATATACTGACCATACAGCTTTCAGGTACCGCATTGATAAAAAGGAGTCTAAGTCGCGTCGGATTCGTTGGGTGCTGCTATTGCAAGAATTCGACCTCGAAATACGTGATTGTAAGGGCACAGAAAATCAAGTTGCTGATCATCTGTCACGATTGGAAGGAGTTGAAAAATTAGTCGAGGTCGAAGAAATTCTGGAAACCTTTCCAGACGAGCAACTGCTCGCAGCCAGTCTTGAGGATGCGCCATAGTATGCAGATTTTGCGAACTGACTTGTGGTATTGTTCCTGATGACCTTTCTTCTATCCAAAAGAAAAAAGGTTTTCCGTGATAGCCATATGTATTATTGGTATGAACCTCATTTGTTTCGAATTTGTGTTGATAACATTATCCGGAGGTGCGTCCTCGAGACAGAACAATCTTCAATTTTGCAGGCATGTCACACTTCAGCATATGAAGGACATTTTAGAGGGGTCAAGACAGCTGCGAAGGTGTTGGAGGCCAGATTCTTCTGGTCAACTGTATTTAGAGATGCACACCTCTGGGTAAAGGGTTGCAATTAATGCTAAAGGATGGAAAAACATTTCCCATCGCCATGAGATGCCAATGAAACCAATTCAAGAAGTAGAGGTGTTTGACGCGTGGGGGATAGACTTCATAGGTCCCTTTGTCAACTCCTTTGGTAATAAGTATAGACTTGTGGTGGTAGATTATGTGTCTAAATGGGTGGAAGTTGTAGCCTTGCCCACCAATGATACACGAGTGGTGGTCGGATTCCTGAAGAAGCACATATTCACCCGGTTTGGGATACCAAGGGCGATCATTAGTGACAAAGGCACTCACTTCTGCAATAGAGCCTTCGAGAAATTGCTTGCTAAATATGATGTGCACCACAAAGTAGCTACGCATTACCATCCACATACTAGTGAGCAAGTTGAAGTGTCCAACGGGCATATTAAGAGTGTATTAACAAAAATTGTCAATGCACCCCAAACTGATTGAGCAAAGAAGCTGGATGATGCACTTTGGGCCTACAGAACGCATTCAAAACACCAATATGTATGTCACCGTACAAGTTGGTGTTTGAAAAGGCCTTTTATCTACCTGTGGAGTTAGAACACTGTGCTTGGTGGACATTGAAATAATTAAACATGGATCCCGACAGGGAGAAATTGACTAACGGAGTTGCATGAGCTAGAGGAATTTCGATATCAAGCTTTTGAGAACACGAGGCTTTACAAGGACAAGACTTCAAACCTGGTGATATAGTGTTATTGTAAACCTCAAGGTTGAGATTGTTTCCGGGTAAGTTGAAATCCTGCTGGTCTAGACCATTCAGAGTGGTGCAAATGTTTGCTAGTGGAGCTGTGGAGATTGAATCAAAAGACGGGATGAACAAATTCTCCATCAATGGACAAATGTTGAAATATTACCTTGGATCAGCTAAAGAAAAAGGGGATACAGCGGTGTCATATTTCAAAGAACCCCAATACGAAAACGAGGAGTAGGAACTCCACTAATTGCACCATGCCGCAACGTTAAATCAGGCGTTGCGGGGGAGGCAACCCACGAATTATTGTAAGTATTATGTATAAATTGTATAGCAAAAAAAAAAATTAAGTACCAGAAAAATGCCTCCACCACGGTCCCAGCGTGGCCGCGGTGAGACCGCGGTGTAAGAGGCTCTATGAAGTTTTTCCACCACGGTCCAAGCGTGACCGCAGTGAGACCGCGGTGAAATAGGCTCTCTGTACCTGATCCACCGTGGTCCCAGCATGACCGCGGTGGTTCAAAGTCGGGCCAACCAGGTAAGTTTATGAAATTTTTTTATTTTCTTTTCTTTTTCTTCTAATTTCTTTTCCCCCCTTAGTTACCCTTATCCCACCTCCCAATCCCTTATTCCCCACTCAAAATCCACGATCCAACACCCCATCTCTCCATACTCTCTCCTCATTTCCCTTCTCTTCTTCTTCCTCCCCAAACCCTGACCGCCCATCCTTCACCAAATTTCTCCTTTTTCAACTCTCACATCTCACCCACAAGGTAAGTTCTCTTCTATTCTTTTCTCATTTCTTCAAATAGTTAGTATAAATTAGTTTCCTAACCCTAGATTTTGTTGTAATGGATATATTATATATTTTTCTTTGTTTTCTCTTTTTATTTGATTTTTGTAGCGATGATTGATGCTTAGATGTTGGGTTTCATGATGTTTAACTTGTGGGGAAGGATTTGTAATATTTTTGAGACCTAACTATAATTTTTAGGTCTAAGTGTGGTGATTGGGGCCTAGATGGCCGAAATGTTTTGTAATTGTTGTAATTTGTGGGAGCCCTTTGTGCTCATTGTATTGGTTGTGGTGGTGGACGTTAAAATATTTCATTGATGAAAGGTTGGGTGTGGTATTGTGGGAGAAAGTAACATGTTGATGGGGGTGTGAAGAAGTAGTAGTAGTATGGTTTGACTAGTTGGGGCAACTTAGAAATTAGGTATCTTGGCATTGTTGGCCATTGATAATTATTTATTGCTAGCGGGTGGTGAAGTCTGAGTAACCATTCACATGGCCCAGTTTAGGATGTATTTGATAGTTCCCCTGGCTTTTTGCAGGTATTATGGTGCGCAAGAGGCAAAAAGGCTCGGCTAGTACTTCCCAAGGGCCCACACATGATGAAACTAGGTACCAGTCTCGGGGCGGAGGATGGATGTCACGACCCAAACCTCGGTCGTGATGGCACCCAATACATTGCTAGGCAAGCCCGGCCATTTTTTCAGATAACCCGTTTAGTTATTAAATAATATTGCTCCATTTAAAGTTAACTAGCCTGTTTTTATAACAATAACAATAATGCGGAAATTGAAATAACTGTAATACAGCCCAATGAATCCGGTGTCACAAGTCTAGCCTCTAACAGAAAGAGAACACCTCATGCAATCTAAGTCTAACTAGAATGACAACAGATATAAATATAAGGACGGAGAGATCGGGTCCTGCGGACGCCAGCAGCTACCTCGATGTCTCCTCAGCTGATAGTAGAAACAGCAGTGTAAAGCTGAGGTACCCTCCTGGATCCCTCTATCTGCACACAAGGTGCATGGAGTAGAGTGAGTAATTCCAACTCAGTGAGTAGTAATCAATAAATAATAATTGAAAGTAAGAACACCTGTATGAACACTAAACAATTCTAAGAATAACTGTATAGGTAAGTCATCTCTACAATGGTAAGTCCGGTTCCAGCTACTACTATCTCACACTAATCTAACACTGATCCAACACTGCTGCAGCGTGCAGCCCGATCCTCACTCATACTGCTGCGGCATGCAACCCGATCCAATTATGTATATATATAATGATGCGGCGTGCAGCCCGATCCAATATATATAGTGATGCGGCGTGCGGCCCGATCCAATATAATAGATATACTACTGTTGCGCGCAGCCCGATCCAATAATATATAACTGCGCTCATTGGAGGTGTGTGCAGACTCCGGAGGGGCTCCTTCATCCCAAGCGCTATAATATTGCGGCGTGTAGTCCGATCCACATATAAATCACTGCGGTGTGCAGTCCGATCCATATATATATATTACTTCGGCGTACAGTCCGATCTATATATATATTACTGCAGTATGTCGTCTGATATATATATATATCGCAGCTTGCATTCCAATCCAATACATGTATATGTATATACTGTTGCGGCGTGCAGCCCGATTCGGTATATATATATATATATATATATATCAATACCTCACTATGGGTCCTTGACCCATCTCAGTCAATATAGACTCGGCCTCTCGGGTCCACTCAGCTAGAACAGGGTAATCAACCCTAGGTATTCTCACTTAGAGTACACATCTAATACTGGTTCATGTCATGCTATACAGCTATGAGTACGGCTGAGAGTATGTGTTCAACATGATTTTAGGAGTCATTTAGCTCTATAGGCTTCCCTAAGAATCTACAGATCGGCACAAGGCCCCAAACATGGCTACTAGCCCAATTATACAAATATAAGCTCAGTCTCAGTCAATATGCACAGTAAACTATCAATCGGGAGGGACCAAGTCCAACTCCCCAGTCACAATATCACCACGCTCGTCACATGACGCATGTTTCATCTCAATATAGCACTATATAGTGCAAATACGGGGTTTCAAACCCTCAATATATCATTCTTTACTACCACTCACCTCAAATCCGGCAAAAGTCCTAGCTTGCCTTGCGCTTGCCTCGCAAATCGACCTGCTCGGATGCCAAATCTGATCAAAACCAATAAGAATACATCAAAATAGGCTAATGAATCATAACCCAATCGAAAGGACTCGAAAAATATCCAAAAACACAAAGTTGCCAAAACCCGAGCCCCGTGCCTACTTCTCAAAAAATTACGAAAGTCGCATTTTCAGAATCCTTATCTCGCCACGAGTCCGTGCATATAAAATTTATCAAAATCGGACTTCAAATGAGTCGGCAAATCATGACTTTTCGTAGCAAAAATCCAAGCCCTAACTCCCTCAATTTATACCCAATTTTAGAAAATTAATGGAAGATTCTTCGATAAAATGATGTATTAAGACCACGAGACTTACCTCCAATCACTTCCCGATAAAATCCCCTTCAAATTCTATCACTTAGCTCTCAAGGTACTCAAAAATGGAGGAAAATATCCCTCAAAACGCGACTGAAATATTTCATTTAACCCTTCTGTCGCCCAGGTATTACACTATGCGATCGCATTCTCTCTATTGCGATCGTATTGAACAAATTTTACACTCCATATTTTATTGCTATGCGATCGCACTCCTGCATTGCGATCGCATAGAACAATCTTCCAAGCTCCAAAATTACTACTATGCGATCGCTCCTGCCTTGCGATCGCATAGAACAAATGTCATCCAGGGACCCTAGGCCAAAATACACTATGCGATTGCACCATTTGCCATACGGTCGCAGATAACAAAGTTACAAAGCTATGCGATCGCAACCCTTTATATGCAATCGTATAGAACAACTCAGAAGCCCATTTTCATCCTTCTATGCGATCGCAACACCCCTATGTGATCGCATAGAGCATCCGTCTACAATAAATACCAGCAACCAACAGCCCTTCAAAAATGCTAGAAATGGTCTGATTGGACCCTCGAATTCACCCCGAGGCCCTCGGGACCTCAACGATAACCACCAACCTACTCCAAAACATGATACATACTTGTTCCAATCATAAAAACACATCCTTAAACACGGAAATCATCAAATCAAGGCAGATTCAAGTCTAAGTTTCAACTAAAACTTCTGAAACCAACATCCTGTCAAAAACCCGGTCAAACGATGTCCGAATGACCTGAAAATTTGCATACATATCCAAAATCACCTACTACTGTAACTATCAGAATTCCATTCCGATGCCCGGATCAAAATCTCACATATCGACCGGATTTTGCCAAAATTCCAACTTCGCCAATTCAAGCCTAATTCTACACTGAACTTCCAAATTCAATTTCGATCACTCTCCTAAGCCAAAAATGATCCCTCGAAGCTAACTGAACCATAAGAATTCAATTCCAAGCCCTCTAACTCACAAGTCAACATCCAGTTGACTTTTCCCAATTATTCCTTCATCAAAGAGACTATTTGTCTCATTTCCTACCAACCTCGATCAGAATTGACTCAAATTCACCAAATACATATATTGAAACATGAACAAGCATATAACAGGGAAAACGGGACGGTAACTCTCGTGATGACGGACCGAATCATTACATTCTCCCCAACTTATGCAAACACTCGTCCTCGAGCGGGTCAAAAAATATACATGGAGTCTCAAATAAGTGTGGATATCTGCTCCGCATCTCCTATTCGATATCCCAAGTAGCCTCCTCCAAGGGTCGGCCTCTCCACTGTACCTTAACTGAAGCAATGTCCTTGGACCTCAACTTTCGAACCTGTCGACCCAGATAGCCATCGGCTCCATATCATAAGATAGATCACCATCAAGCTGAATCGTACTAAAGTCCAACATATGAGACGGATCTCCGACATACTTCCGGATCATAAACACATGGAATACTGGATGCACACTGGACAAGCTGGGTGGCAAAGCTTGCTCATATGCTACCTCCCTAATCCTCCTAAGTATCTCAAAAGGACCAATGAACTTGGGACTCAGCTTCCCTTTCTTCCCAAACCGCATAACACCATTCATGGGTGAAACCTTCAACAATACTCCCTCGCCAACCATGAAAGACACATCTCGAACCTTACGGTCTGCATAACTTTTCTAGCGTGACCGTGCTGTGCGATGCCTCTCCTGGATCAATTTTACTCTCTCCAAATCATCCTGAACTAACTCAGTCCCTATCAATCTAGCCTCGCTAGGCTCAAACCATCCTACGGGAGATCTACACCGTCCACCATACAACGCCTCATACGGGGTCATATGAATACTCGACTGATAACTGTTGTCGTAGGAAAACTCTGCAAGTGGCAAAAACTCATCCCATGAACCTCCAAAATTGACCACACAAGCATGAAACATATCCTCCAAAATCTGAATAGTGCGCTCAAACCGTCCGTCTGTCTGAGGATCAAATGCTGTAATCAACTCTACCTGCGTACCCAGCTCCGCTAAAATACTCTCAAGAACTGAGAAGTGAACTGAGTACCTTTATCTGATATGATAGACACTGGAACCACATGCAATCTGACGATCTCCCAAATAAAGATCACTACTAACCGCTCCGATGAATAAGTAGTACATACTGGAATGAAGTGTGCGGATTTGGTCAGCCGATCAACAATCACCCACACTTAATCAAACTTCCTCGAAGCCCGAGGGAGACAACTCACAAAATCCATGGTAATCTACTCCCATTTCCACTTGGGAATAACCATACGCTGAAGAAGACCGCCCGGTCTCTGATGCTCATACTTGACCTGCTGGCAGTTGAGACATCTGGCTACATGACTAACAATATCCTTCTTCATCTTTCTCCACCAGTAATTCCGCCTCAAGTCATGGTACATCTTCGCGGCACCCGTATGAATTGAGTACCGCGAGCTGTGAGCCTCCTCTAATATCAACTCTAGAAGGCCATCTACATTGAGCACACAGATTCGGCCTTGCATCCTCAGAACACCATCACTATCAATAGTCACATCTCTGGCATCATCGTGTAGAACTCTGTCCTTAAGGACAAGCAAATGTGGATCATCATACTGATGCTCTATGATGCAATCATATAAAGGGGACCGAGAAATAACACAAGACAACACTCAGCTCGGCTGAGAAATATCCAACCTCACTAGCTGATTGGCCAACGCTTGAACATCATATGCAAAGGGCCTCTCCCCAACTGGGATATAAGCTAAGCTGCCCATACTGATTGCCTTTCGGCTCAAAGCATTGGCCCCAACATTGGCCTTCCCCAGATGATAGAATATAGTAATGTCATAATCCTTAAGCAACTCAAGCCATCTCCGCTGTCTCAAATTAAGATCCTTCTGTTTGAACAGATGCTGAAGGATACGATGATCGTTATATACCTCACAAGAAACACCATATAAGTAATGTCTCCAAATCTTCAGAGCGTGAACTATGGCTGCTAACTCCAAATCGTACACATGGTAGTTCTTCTCATAGGGCTTCAACTGGCGAGAAGCATAAGCAATAACTCTATCCTCATGCATCAGCACACATCCAATGCCAACTCTCGAGGCGTCACAATACACAGTATAAGAATCTGAAGATGACGGCAATATCAAAACTGGCATCGTGGTCAATGCTATCTTGAGCTTCTGAAAGCTCTCCTCACACTCCTCGGACCACACAAATGGAGCACCCTTCTGAGTCAACCTAGTCAAGGGTGAAGCAATAGAAGAGAATCCCTGAACAAATTGGCGATAATACCCTACCAATCCTAAGAAACTATGAATCTTCGTGGCTGAGGTCGGTCTAGGCCAACTCTGCACAGTCTCTATCTTCTTCAGATCCACTTGAATACCATCACTGGACACCACGTGCCCCAAGAAATCCACGGACTCGAGCTAGAACTCACACTTGGAGAACTTGGCATAAAACTTCTCCTCCCCCAACCTCTGTAATACAACTCTCAGATGCTGAGCATGCTCCTCCTGGCTACGGGAGTACACCAGGATATCATCTATGAACATGACCATGAAGGAGTCCAAATATGGCCGGAACACACTGTTCATCAAACGCATGAACGTTGCTGGGGCATTGGTCAGCCCAAAAGACCTAACAAGAAACTCATATTGCCCATATCTCGTCTTGAAGGCTGTCTTCATATTATCAGAGTCTCTCATCTTCAGCTGGTGATAGCCTAAACGAAGATCAATCTTTGAGAATATCCTAGCTCGCTGGAGCTGATCAAATAAATCATCAATGCATGGCAGATGATACTTGTTCTTCACTGTTACTTTGTTCAGACACATCCTCATTGAGCCATCTTTATTCTTAACAAACAAGACCGTTGCACCCCCACGGTGACACACTCGGCCGAATGAACCCCTTATCTAGGAGTTCCTGAAGCTGCTTCTTCAATTCTTCCAACGCAGATGGTGACATACGATAAGGAGGAATAGAAATAGGCTGAGTGATCGGCACCAAGTCAATCCGAAAGTCAATATCCATGTCTGGCGGCATGCCCGGTAGGTCTGAGGAAAACACATCAGGAAAATCCCTCACAACGGGAACAAAATCAATAATGGGAGCCTCAACTCCAACGTCCCACACAAATGCCAAATATGATAGACATATCTCCCTTCCCAACCATCCATTGGGCCTTGAGGAAAGAAATTACCCTGCTGGGTATATAATCAGTCATGCCTCGCCACTGGATCCTCGGAATGTCCGGCATAACCAATGTGGCTGTCTTGGCATGACAATCTAGAATAGTGTGACACGAAGATAGCCAGTCCATGCCCAAAATGACATCAAAATCGACCGTGCTCAATAGCAACAAGTCTATTCGGGACTCCAGACTCCCAATAGTGACAAGACACGACCGGTACACATGGTCCACAATAATGGTATCGCCCACCAAGGTAGATACATGCACGGTAAGGCTGTATTTTGTCCCAGGCCCGGGCCTAAATGGGCTTGGCGGGCCGATCTTCTTGGGCACGGGCCTGGCGGGATTGATTTGTGGCGGTCCCGGGCCTGGCGGTCCTGGAGGGTAGAACCGGCTCGTGACGGGCCTAGCCCATGTGGTCCTGGGCCTAGTGGGTCGGGCTTAGCGGGCTTCGTGGGCCTAGTGGGCTTGTTAATAAAAATAATTTTTATTGTTTTTTGTTTGTTTAATAATGATATATTATGTATATATGTTAAGTATATATATATATATATATATATATATATATATTATGTATATATATGTTAAGTCTATATATTATGTGTATAATATATATATATATATATATATATATATATATATATATATATATATATATATATATATATAAATTAAGGATAAAAAAAAAGAAGTAATTTTTATGGGGAAAAAAGCATATTATGACATTAACATATAAGGACATCACGAGAGGAGGGAGTACTGAGTAGGTTTTACAAATTAATTGCACACCTTTGTATTAAAAAATCTTTAAAAATAGAAAAATTTTTAAAATTCATTTCCTCTATTATATATATATATATAAAAATGTCTTATAATTTTTATTACCAAAAATGGCATATCTTTATTAGTCTTCTTCCCCCAATGGAATGAGCACAACAAGGTACTAATACCACCACTAAAAGGGAAAAAAACAACTAAAGAAGATATCCCCTCTAGCTGCGCTTTCAGTTTGTAATATTTAACTTTTTCACTAGGGTGTGTTAGTATGTGCCTAGTCAAACTACCCGTGCTACTACGGTCTCCAGTAAATTTATGCACCAATAATTTTTTACAATTATTACACTGAGCCCTATTTTGTTCTTTTATTTGAGTAAAAAATTTCCAAACTAATGACGTTTCTTGGCGTTTAGAAAGTTGTCTACTAAAAGTAGGTGTTTCAACAGGTGAGTCATGTGGTGCATCAGTTGGGTTATTAGCGGGACTAGTAGGTGTATCATCTAAATCCTGTTGGGTTTCATCAAAATTCTATTGGGTTTCATCAAATCTGGTTGCCTATGAATATTTAAATTAGGATAAAGAGCAATCATAATTTCATTATCTAATTGATCATCTCGTGTAATATTGTGGCAAAATTCAGAATCCGTAAATTGAAAATAATGATTATTACTATCAAGAATAATTGGAGCACCAGGACGGGTAACGGGAGTAGGTCGGGGAACCGGGAGGGTATTTGGTTGACGACTACTTTCACCCATTTTAGCTTTTCCCAAACCACTAAACATTTTTTTCAAAGAAAGTGCCATATTAATTATAATTATGCAAACTAAAGCACATAAAATATATTTTTAAAAATTAAGACTTGGAACGAGTTTACTGAATTGTTGAACAACTTCTTCAAAATTGAAAATTGAAAATCATTGAAGACTTGAATACTTCAATTCACCAACTTCACAAAATTTCACAAAATTGCAGTAATAATATAAGCAATTATATAAGAGAAACTGGATATAGATTAAGAGAGATTGAGATATATTATTGAATTGGTGAGTAAAAATGAAAGAATGAGGGGGTATTTATAGTTGAAAATTAGAAAAAAGTATAATTATATAAAGTTTGGGGTTATATTAAAGTTTGGGGGCCATTTGGCTATTTTTGCAAGTGCCAAACGGTCAAATTGGTAGCCCCAACGGCTATTTCTGAAAATTTGACCGTTTGGCCTTTTTTTTTTTTAAAACATTTTTTTTAAATTTGACCGTTGGGACCGGCCCAGGACCGCTAACCGGTCCCGGTCTTCGCAGTCCCTGTCTTATGGGCTCCCAGGTAAGGATCGGCCCGCTACGAGCCTTGAAGACCATATAGGCCCGGCCCACCAGGACCGCCAAGCCCGCCAGGACCGCGGTCCCGGTCCAGGACCAGCCCACCATACAAATTAATGCACGGGCAACGCAAGACACCCGCGGGTCGTGCCCAAATGGGGAGCAAAATATGAAGATACATAAGAATAAGTGGAACCGGGATCGAACAAAACTGAGGTATCTCTGTGGCAGACTGAAAAAATACCTGTAATAATAGCATCAGAAGCGGCCGCATCAGAACGGCCCTAAAGAGCATTGCAACGAGCCTGACCACCTGATCGGCCTCCCCCTCGAGGGCGACCCCTAGCTGCCTAACCCTCACTCCTAGTTGGCGGGGTGGGTGCTGAAGTAGATGGACGAGAAGATGAGGGATGTCCCCTCTGCTGATATGGCCTGGATACAAGACGGGGACACTATCTCTGGATATGCCCAAACTCCCCACACTCAAAGCAACTCCCAGGTGCTGGGGGCTGGGATTAAAGGGAACCCCTCGCATCGGAGTGTCCAGCAGAAGAACTATGTAGGGAAGAACCCTAAACAGATGGAGCCTGAGATGAACTCTACGCTGGTAGGGCGCTGAGAGATGGCTGGCCCTGATGAGAACCCTCATGACCTCGGCCAGAAGATGACCCATGATACTCTAAGTGGGATGGTTATGAAGATCTAAAAGAGCGACCTCGGCTTTACTGACTCTGGCCTTTAGTCGGAGTACCGCAGGAACTAGCTAATCCCCGAGGCTTCTTGGCCTCCTTCTCCTCTAGCTCTCAGTGACGGTCTGTCTCAATGTCCCGAGCTATATCAACTACGTCCTCAAATGAATGACTTAGTGTGAGCACGTAATTTTTGCCCTATATGAGAATTACTCCCAAAAATTCAAAATAAAAGAGTTTTGTGTTGTTTGCAATATTTGTAAATTTTGCGTTATTTTTCTTGAATTGTTTGCATTTATCTGTGCATATTTATTTGTTTAAATAAATAAAAAATATGAAAATATTTTGCATTTGTATATAAAATTCAAGTTTATACTTGGGAATAATTAAGTTTATTTATAAAATCACAAAAATATGTATGTTTGCATTTTTAGCATTTAATATCCAATTTGTACGATTTTATTTTAATTAACGTCTAATTTTGTGTGATAATTATTATTATGAGTTAATTAGTGTTTTTAAGATAATTTTGGGTTTTTATAATTTAATCTTAACATTTTCTTTCATAATAAATAAAAAAAAATTAAAAAAAAAATATAGAGATGATAAATCCGGAATTGGGCCTCTTCTTAAATTTAAAACTTAGGCCCAAACCTACTCTACCCAACCCAAAACCACATAACCCAAACCCATAACCCATAACTAGGGCTGTGCATGGATCGGATCGGATCGGATTTAGCATATTTCGGATTGAAATTTCGGATTTCGGATTATAGAAATTGCAATCCGAATCCGATCCGAATTATATCGGATTGGATCGGATTTGTAAAATTCGGATCGGTTTGGTGATCGGATTTTCGGATCGGATTTTCGGATCGGATTGTACGTATTATTAAGGACCTTTTCTTTTATTCTTTTTTGCATTTTCCATTCCTGTTTTGGATGTTACAAGATTCTGTGAAGTGTATAGTAAACAAAAGCAAACTCTAATAGAATAAATGAGTTTAAAAATTATACAAGACAAGTTGTCGAGCTTGCACAGTCAAAGAGGTTTTAGCATCAAAATTTGCTCCAATTCTACACTCCTGCACTTCTCTTACAGAAAGTAATATTGGTTCTATTCTTAAAAAAGAAAAGCAGGTTCATGCCCAAGTGACTGTAAATGGAATCCAAACCATATGTCCCTGCAATTCAACAGAACTATAGCTAATATGTGACGACCCGGCCCGTCGTCACGAGGATTACCACCCCGTTATGTTGTGAATACATGTTTTATGATTTTATATCAGTGTTAAAGCCTATCGGGTGAGTTAGGAGTGAATAGGATTGAAAATGAGGCATATAGCCTTTGTGAAGGAAACTTGAATAAGGAAAGTCAACCCGGAGTTGACTATTTGGTTAGAGGGCTCGGAATTGGATTCTAATGATTCGGTTAGTTCCGGAAGGTGATTTGTGACTTAGGGGAGCGATCGGAAATGAATTTGGAGGCCCGGTGTAGAAATAGGCTTGAATTGGCTAAGGTTGAATTTTGGCGAAATCCGAACGGTAGGTGAGATTTTGATCCGGGGTCGGAATGGAATTCCGACAGTTGCAGTAGCTTCGTTAGGTGATTTTGGATGTGCCTGCAAAATTTCAGGTCATTCGGACGTCGTTTGGTCGGGTTTTTGATTGAATGTGTAATTTGGAATGTTTTAAGGAATTTAGGCTTGAATTCGATGCGAATTATGGGTTTTGATGTTGTTAGATGTGTTTTGAGGATTGGAGCAAGTTCGAATAAGGTATTAAGATGTGTTGGTATGTTTGGATGAGGTCCCGGGGGCCTCGGGGTGTTTTCGGATGGTTAAACGGGATAAAATTGTGGAAAAATTGCAGGTTGGGATCCTGCTTCTGTTGTTTCCGCTCCTGCGGAATTTTGGACGCAGGAGCGAGTCCGCAGAAGCGGACGAGGTGCGCAGGAGCGGGTGAGTTCGCAGAAGCGGAAGCACTTCCGCTGAAGCGGGGTCGCTGGTGCGAGCCAGTGATCGCAGAAGCGGACGGGGAGAAAATGGGCTGGTTCCGCAGAAGCGGACGCTCGACCGCTTGGGCGAGACCGCAGAAGCGGTCAACGGTGTGCAGAGGCGGATGTTTCCGCAGAAGCGGAAGTTCCTTCGCAGAAACGGGCCCGCTTAAGCGGCCCTTTGCTCGCAGAAGCGGAAATGGCCGGCCAGGCCTGGAACCGCTGAAGCGACCCTTTGGTCGCGGATACGGGTGCATAGGAGCGGAAAATATTCCGCAGAAGCGAAAATCGCTGTAAGTAAATGTATCAGAAGTTAGAAAAATTTCAGAACATTTCACACATTTTGGGTCTCGGCTTTAGAGGCGATTTGGGCGATTTTGAAGAGAAATTCAAGGGAAATCATGAGGTAATCATCTATGGACTTAAACTATGATTAGTATTGGTAATATTATGCAATTATATCATGAAAATGGAGGAATTTGGGGTAATTTATGGAGGATTTAGCCCTAGGCTTGAACTTTAGAAAATCAAGGTTTTGAATGGGCAAATGGAGTCCGATTTTGGTAGAATTGATATGCTTAGACTCGTATTGAGATGAGGGTTCCGAATATGTGACTTTCGTGATTTTTCGACAAGCGTACCAAAAGTCGGGTTTTGACAACTTTGGGAATTGTGATGTAAATTGAGTTATATTGATTGGGTGTCGTCCCATTGGCCTAATTTGTTGTGTTTCTACTGTATTTGATCAGATTCTACACGTGCGGAGCTTGATTCTCGTGGCAAGGGCATTGCGGAGTAGTCGTCGCGCCGTATTGAGGTGAGTAATAGATGTGGGTGATGACCAGCGGGTTCGAAACCCCGGTATACCACTTTGTGACGCTGTATAGCGGCGAGACACGCACACTCTTGAGAGTGCGGGGTCGATCATGAGCTGGAGACTATATATATTAGTCCGACCTGTTGATACTGTATTGTTGGCTATTCTAGAGCCGTCGAACCTCCTTCTCGGATGGTTGCATATATATATATATATATATTGTGATAATGGCCACTCTTGAGCCGAGGAACCCCCTTCTTGGGCGGTTGATTATACATGTGGGCCGTGAGCCAGTTATTGGATCCCGCGAGGATCGTTATCATTGTCTTATCATATAGACATGCTAGTTTACTACTAGTCCGCATCTATTTTTGTTATTATGCAAATTCCAATCTCTGGAACTTGATATTACTGTTTTCCAACTGAAAAATGATAAAAGAGTTTTCAAAAACTACTTTTGAGCCTGCGAGGCTGTATCTGCATATTAGCTGACTAGTAGTGGATCGGGCTGCGCGCCGCAGCAGGATATATGTTGGATCGGACTGCACGCCGCAGGAATATCTCTATGAGATGTGCTTGGGCTGTAGGAGCCCCTCCGGAGTCTGAACCCCCACGGTGAGCACGGGTACCCAAAATTGGAGTCGGGCTACGCGCCGTAGCGGTCATATCATGCATTGCATTGCATTTAGCTACATCTGCTAGTTGTTATGCTATTTATTGGTATTTGTTGGTACAGGTACAGTGAAGATTAATTCTATGACAGGGTAGCTGATTGTAGCTTTACATAGTGTTTTATTGCGGATTTCTTATCTGCGCTGTCTTACCCTTGTTTATTACCACCGAGTCTGGCAGTACTCATTTTACTCCCTGCACCTTGTGTGCAGATCCAGGTACCTCTCAGCAGTGATCCAGTAGTTGTGCGAGGCGACGTTTGTGGATATTCGAGGTAGCTGCAGAGTCCGCAGGACCCGACATCCCTTCCTACTGTCTTTTGATTTTGTATTGACATTTCTTTCCGCACTTGGTATTTTGTAAACCTTTATACACTCATGTTCAGTAGAGGCTCATGACTCTTGACCCTTGGTCTATGGGAGTTGATGTATTATGGGACTTGGTTCCCCGTTTTCGTTATATATATTGCTGTTATTTCTTGAATTAATTTGCTTAAATGGGTTAAAGAGAGCTTCTAGCTCCGTGGTTGATATGGATTGGTCAGGCTGGCTTAGCAATGTGTTGGGCGCCATCACGACCGGATTTGGGGTCGTGACAAGTTGGTATCAGAGCCTAGGTTTACTAGGCCTCATGAGTCTTGAGCCGGTTAGTAGAGTCTTGTGGATCGGTACGGGGACGCCTGTACTTATCCTCGGGAGGCTGCGAACCTTAGGAAAACTTCACTTTTCTTGAACTCTGTCGTGCGATCTTGTTGTTCTGAGAACTGAACTTCTATATTCTATTCTCTCGCAGATGGCGAGAACGCGAGCATCGGGACGAGGTGGACGACCTCCATTGCCACCTGTTAGAGGCCGTGGGCGCGGTCGTGCTAGAGTTAGAGGTAGGGCGGCGGAGGCATGCAGCTGACCCGCCTGTTGTACCGGTTCAGGGAGCAGGCCCCGGTGGTTGATGCTCCAGCGGTCCCGGTTCGGGGCCGGACTATATCTATTGCTATTCCCGGTCTTCGAGGAGACTCTTGCTCAAATATTATCGGTGTGTTCCGGTTTGGCTCGAGTAGTTTCAGCTACCGCTACCGTAGCGACATCTCGGTCGGGGGAGGTCGGCGGACCCTGCCGGCTCGCACGCTCGACCCGGTTGTTCGGGGACTTCGGACGCCAGAGGCGGTCCCCGCTCGGTGGTTGCACCGGTTATTCCTCCAGCTGCGCCGGCTCCAGCTCCAGAGCATATGGTTGAGGTTATGCCCGAGGACGAGCGGCGTCGTGCTTGAGAGATTTGGTAGACTTCGACCACCCCGTTTCGGTGGCGTTGAGGGCGAGATGCCCGGGGTTTCTTGGATAAGTGTCGAAAGATGCTGCATACGGCTGGTATTCTTGAGTCCGGCGGAGTTTCATTTACTACATTTCAGTTGACTGGTCCCGCATTTGATTGGTGGGAGGAGTTTGAGAGGCGTAGGCCTGCAAGAGCGGCACCTCTCACATGGCAGCAGTTCTCTACTCTCTTTCTAGAGAAATATGTACCTCGGTCTCGTCGCGAGGAGCTACGTCGCCGGTTCGAGTGGTTGATTCAGGGCGACATGTCTGTGACTCAGTATGAGCTTAGATTCACTCAGTTGGCTAGGCATGCCACATGGATGATCCCCACTGATAGGGAGAGGATCGGGAGGTTCATTGATGGCCTCAACTACTCTATCCGTATTCTTATGACCAGCGAGCGAGTTCTATCATCATCGTTTGAGCAGGTAGCTGATATGGCACACTCCATTGAGGCGGATCGTCGCCGAGAGAGAGAGGAGCGGGAGGCCAAGAGGCCTCGTGGTTCTGGCAGTTTTAGTGGTGCTCCATCAAGAGGGCATTCCCAGCAGAGCAGAGGTCGCTCATCTAGACCTTCTCATTCAGGCCGCCCAGAGCAGAGCGGAGGTTCTTATGGTCGTGGTCGACAGGGATTTCAGCAGGGTCAGTCATCGCTTGGTGCCCTCCCAGCCCAGAGTGCAGCACCTACTTCTCCAGCACCGGGTGCATGTTATGAGTGTGGTGAGTTTGGCCACATGAGGAGACATTGCCCTCGACTACGTAGGGGCGGGACTCAGCAGAGGGATCAGCCCTCCTCTTCGGCACCATCTCGGTCTAGTAGAGGTGGAGGTCGAGTCTTCTCGTGGACGCCCCGAGGGCGAGGAGAGATCCGGTGGAGGCCGAGGCACGGTTCTATGCACTTCACGACAGGCGTGATGCAGTTGCCTCCGATATGCAGTGATTACAGGTATCATTTCTGTCTGTCCGAGAGATGCCTCTGTTCTATTTGATCCGGGGTCCACATATTCTTACGTGTCCTCTTATTTTGCACGTCATTTGGGTGCGACTCGTGGTAGTCTTGATTTACTGTTCATGTATCCACCCACGTGGGTGATACGATTGTTGTGGATCATGTCTATAGATCCTGTGTTATATCTATTGGGGGTCGGGAGACCCAGGCGGATTTGTTATTGTTGGGGATGGTGGACTTTGATGTTATATTGGGTATGGACTGGTTGTCTCCGTACCATGCTATATTGGATTGTCATGCTAAGACAGAGTTACGTTGGCCATTCCTGGTATTTCTCGGATTGAGTGGCGGGGTTCGACCGATTTCGTCCCTAGCCGTGTTATTTCGTTCTTAAAGGCTCGGAAGATGGTTGAAAAAGGGTGTTTATCGTACTTAGCTTTTGTGAGAGATGTGGGAGCTGAGTCTCCTAGCATTGATTCGGTACCTGTTGTGAGGGACTTCCCAGATGTATTCCCCTCAGACCTGCCGGGCATGCCGCCGGACAGGGATATTGATTTTGGCATTGACTTGGTGCCGGGCACTCAGCCCATATCCATTCCTCCTTATCGAATGGCACCAGCTGAGTTGAAAGAACTAAAAGAGCAGCTTCAAGAACTTCTGGATAAGGGTTTCATCCGCCCTAGTGTGTCTCCGTGGGGTGCGCCGGTATTGTTTGTTAAAAAGAAAGATGGTTCCATGCGAATGTGTATTGATTATAGGCAATTGAACAAAGTGACAGTGAAGAAAAAGTACCCTCTACCGCGCATAGATGATTTGTTTGATCAGTTACAGGGTGCGAGGGTGTTTTCTAAGATCGATCTTCGTTCAGGCTATCATCAGTTGAAGATCAGAGACTCAGATATATTGAAGACTGCATTCAGGACCCGATATGGTCATTATGAGTTTCTTGTGATGTCGTTTGGGCTGACCAACGCCCCAGCAGCATTTATGCATCTGATGAACAGTGTGTTCAGGCCTTATTTGGATTCATTTGTGATTGTGTTCATTGATGACATTCTAGTCTACTCCCGTAGTCGGGAGGAGCATGCTCAGCATTTGAGTATTGTGTTGCAGAGATTGAGGGAGGAGAAGCTATATGCTAAATTCTCCAAGTGCGAGTTTTGGCTCGAGTCCGTAGCATTTTTGGGACATGTGGTGTCTCGTGATGGTATTCGGGTTGATCAGAAAAAGATAGAGGCGGTGTAGAGTTGGCCTAGACCGTCCTCGGCTACAGAAATCAGGAGTTTTCTTGGCTTGGCGGGGTATTATCGCCGGTTTGTTCAGGGATTTTCATCCATTGCTTCTTCATTGACTAAATTGACCCAGAAGGGTGCACCATTCGTGTGGTCGGATGAGTGCGAGGAGAGCTTTCGGAAGCTCAAGACAGCTTTGACCACAGCTCCAGTGTTAGTATTGCCATCAGCTTCGGGTTCATATACCGTTTATTGTGATGCCTCGAGAGTGGGGATAGGTTGTGTGTTGATGCAGGAAGGAAAGGTAATTGCTTATGCTTCTCGGCAGTTGAAGCCGCATGAGAAGAACTATCTTGTTCATGACTTGGAGCTAGCCGCCATTGTTCATGCATTGAAGATTTGGAGGCACTATCTGTACGGTGTGTCTTGTGAGGTGTATACCGACCATCGTAGTCTCCAGCACTTGTTCAAACAGAAAGACCTTAATTTGAGACAGCGGAGATGGTTGGAGTTGCTGAAGGATTATGACATTACTATATTATATCATCCGGGAAAGGCCAATGTGGTGGCCGATGCTTTGAGCCGGAAGGCGGTCAGTATGGGGAGCTTGGCATATATTCCAGCTGAGGAGAGGCCATTTGCTTATGATGTTCGGGTGCTAGCCAATCGGCTAGTGAGGTTAGATATTTCGGAGCCCAGCAGGGTATTGGCTTGTGTTGTATCTGGGTCATCTCTATATGATCGTATTCGTGAGCGCCGGTATGATGATCCACATTTGGCTGTCCTTAGGGACAAAGTTCAGCATGATGATGCTAGAGATGTCACCATTGATAGTGACGGCGTATTGAGGATGCGGGGCCGGATATGTGTGCCCAATGTTGATGGCCTTCGTGAGTTGATTCTGGAGGAGGCCCATAGCTCGCGGTATTCTATCCATCCAAGAGCCGCTAAGATGTATCAAGATTTGAAACAACACTATTGGTGGAGAAAGATGAAAATGGACATTGTCGGACATGTAGCACGGTGCCTCAAACTGTCAGCAGGTTAAGTACGAGCACCGGAGGCCCGGTGGTGTATTTCAGCGCATTGATATTCCTGAGCGGAAATGGGAGAGGATCACCATGGACTTTGTTACTGGACTCCCTCGGACGGCGAGGAAGTTTGATTCGGTATGGGTGATTGTGGATAGACTGACCAAGTCATCTCACTTCATTCCAGTTAGTACTACCTACTCATCGGAGCGGTTGGCAACGATCTTTATTCGAGAGATTGTTCGGTTGCATGGAGTCCCGGTGTCTATCATATCCGACAGGGGTACTCAGTTCACTTCTCAGTTTTGGAGAGCATTTCAGCGAGAGATGGGTACACGGGTTGAGTTGAGTACAACATTTCACCCCCAGACAGACGGGCAGTCTGAGCGCACTATTCAGATCTTGGAGGATATGTTGCGAGCTTGCGTGATTGATTTTGGTGGTTCGTGGGATGAGTTCCTACCACTTGCTGAGTTTGCCTACAACAATAGTTATCAGTCGAGTATTCAGATGGCCCCGTATGAGGCATTGTATGGCAGGCGGTGTAGATCCCCCGTGGGATGGTTTGAGCCTGGTGAGGTTAGATTGATAGGGACCGAGTTAGTCCAGGATGCTCTGGATAGAGCAAAGTTGATCCAGGAGAGGCTTCGTACAGCACAGTCTCGTCAGAAGAGTTATGCGGACCGTAGAGTTCGAGAGTTGTCTTTCATGGTTGGTGATAGAGTATTGTTGAAGATTTCACCTATGAAGGGTGTTATGAGGTTTGGGAAGAAAGGAAAGTTGAGTCCCAGGTACATTGGTCCTTTTGAGATACTTAGGAGAGTTGGAGAGGTGGCATATGAGTTGGCATTGCCGCCCAGCTTATCCAGCGTTCATCCAGTATTCCATGTGTCTATGCTCCGGAAGTACATTGGAGATCCGTCTCATGTATTAGATTTCAGTACCATTCAGCTTGATGGTGATTATCCTATGATATGGAGCCTATTGCTATTTTGGGTCGTCAGGTGAGAAAATTGAGGTCTAAGGAGATTGCATCAGTTAAGGTTCGGTGGAGAGGTCGACCCGTGGAGGAGGCCACTTGGGAGATCGAGCGGGAGATGCGGAGCAGATATCCTCACTTGTTTGAGACTTCAGGTATGTTTCTTGACCCGCTCGAGGACGAGCGTTTGCTTAAGAGGGGGAGAATGTGACGACCCGGCCCGTCGTCACGAGGATTACCACCCCGTTATGTTGTGAATACATGTTTTATGATTTTATATCGGTGTTAAAGCCTATCGGGTGAGTTAGGAGTGAATTGGATTGAAAATGAGGCATATAGCCTTTGTGAAGGAAACTTGAATAAGGAAAGTCAACCCAGAGTTGACTATTTGGTTAGAGGGCTCGGAATCGGATTCTGATGATTCGGTTAGTTCCGGGAGGTGATTTGTGACTTAGGGGAGCGATCGGAATTGAATTTGGAGGCCGGTGTAGAAATAGGCTTGAATTGGCTAAGGTTGAATTTTGGCGAAATCCGAACGGTAGGTGAGATTTTGATCCGGGGGTCGGAATGGAATTCCGACAGTTGCAGTAGCTTCGTTAGGTGATTTTGGATGTGCCTGCAAAATTTCAGGTCATTCGGACGTCGTTTGGTCGGGTTTTTGATTGAATGTGTAATTTGGAATGTTTTAAGGAATTTAGGCTTGAATTCGATGCGAATTATGGGTTTTGATGTTGTTAGACGTGTTTTGAGGATTGGAGCAAGTTCGAATAAGGTATTAAGATGTGTTGGTATGTTTGGATGAGGTCCGGGGGGCCTCGGGGTGTTTTCAGATGGTTAAACGGAAGAAAATCATGGAAATTGCAGGTTGAAGTATTCTGGTTCTGTCATTTTCGCCCCTGCGGAAATGTGGGCGCAGGAGCGAGTCCGCAGAAGCGGATATTGGAGCGCAGAAGCGCTTGTGACCGCAGAAGCGGAGAATTTTCCGCTGAAGCGGAATCGCGGAAGCGGGAATGGAGCCGCAGAAGCGGCCATCGCAGAAGCGGAAGGGAGCCGCTTAGGCGAGTCCGCAGAGGCGGACGCCTAGCCGCAGAAGCGGAAATTTCCGCAGGAGCGATCGAGTCTTCGCAGAAGCGGACGCGCAGAGGCGGTCCGTATATCGCAGAAGCGGAAAATGGCCGGCTAGGCCTGGAACCGCAGAAACGACCCTTTGGTCGCGGATACGGGAGCGTAGAAGCGGAAAATGTTCCGCGGAAGCGAAAATCGCTGTAAGTAAGTGTATCAGAAGTTAGAAAAATTTCAGAACATTTAACACATTTTGGGTCTCGGCTTAAGGGGCGATTTGGGCGATTTTGAAGAGAAATTCAAGGAAATCATCAGGTAATCATCTATGGACTTAAACTATGATTAGTATTGGTAATATTATGCAATTATATCATGAAAATGGAGGAATTTGGGGTAATTTATGGAGGATTTAGCCCTAGGCTTGAACTTTAGAAAATCAAGGTTTTGAATGGGCAAATGGAGTCCGATTTTGGTAAAATTGATATGCTTAGACTCGTATTGAGATGAGGGTTCCGAATATGTGACTTTCGTGATTTTTCGACAAGCGTACCAAAAGTCGGGTTTTGACAACTTTGGGAATTTTGATGTAAATTGAGTTATATTGATTGGGTGTCGTCCCATTGGCCTAATTTGTTGTGTTTCTACTGTATTTGATCAGATTCTACACGTGCGGAGCTTGATTCTCGTGGCAAGGGCATTGCGGAGTAGTCGTCGCGCTGTATTGAGGTGAGTAATAGATGTGGGTGATGACCAGCGGGTTCGAAACCCCGGTATACCACTTTGTGACGCTGTATAGCGGCGAGACACGCACTATCTTGTGAGTGCGGGGTCGATTGTGATTGGGGACTATGGCTTAGTCCGACTTGTTGATACTGTGTTATTGGCTATTCTAGAGCCGTCGAACCTCCTTCTCGGATGGTTGCATATATATATATATATATATATATTGTGATAATGGCTACTCTTGAGCCGAGGAACCCCCTTCTTGGGCGGTTGATTATACATGTGGGCCGTGAGCCGGTTATTGGATCCCGCGAGGATCGTTATCATTGTCTTATCATATAGACATGCTAGTTTACTACTAGTCCGCAGCTATTTTTGTTATTATGCTAATTCCAATCTCTGGAACTTGATATTACTGTTTTCCAACTGAAAAATGATAAAAGAGTTTTCAAAAACTACTTTTGAGCCTGCGAGTCTGTATCTGCATATTAGCTGACTAGTAGTGGATCGGGCTGCACGCCGCAGCGAGATATATGTTGGATCGGACTGCACGCCGCAGGAATATCTCTATGAGATGTGCTTGGGCTGTAGGAGCCCCTCCGGAGTCTGAACCCCCACGGTGAGCACGGGTACCCAAAATTGGAGTCGGGCTACGCGCCGTAGCGGTCATATCATGCATTGCATTGCATTTAGCTACATCTGCTAGTTGTTATGCTATTTATTGGTATTTGTTGGTACAGGTACAGTGAAGATTAATTCTATGACAGGGTAGCTGATTGTAGCTTTACATAGTGTTTTATTGCGGATTTCTTATCTGCGCTGTCTTACTCTTGTTTATTACCACTGAGTCTGGCAGTACTCATTTTACTCCCTGCACCTTGTGTGCAGATCCAGGTACCTCTCAGCAGTGATCCAGTAGCTGTGCGAGGCGACGTTTGTGGATATTCGAGGTAGGTGCAGAGTCCGCAGGACCCGATATTCCTTCTTACTGTCTTGATTTTGTATTGACATTTCTTTCCGCACTTGGTATCTTGTAAACCTTTATACACTCATGTTCAGTAGAGGCTCATGACTCTTGACCCTTGGTCTATGGGAGTTGATGTATTATGGGACTTGGTTCCCCGTTTTCGTTATATATATCGTTGTTATTTCTTGAATTAATTTGCTTAAATGGGTTAAAGAGAGCTTCTAGCTCCGTGGTTGATATGGATTGGTCAGAGGCTGGCTTAGCAATGTGCTGGGCGCCATCACGACCGGATTTGGGGTCGTGACATAATAGTTCAATAAAAAGGTCATTAATAATTCAACATAGTTCATCTCAGTGAACATCAGTCAAGAAAAAGAAAGCTGCAATTCCTAATTCTTGTGATAGAATCCATTACATAAAGAAAACACAATCTCCATAACAAAACAGAATTCCTTAATACATTACACAACCAGAATTCCTTAATAGATTACACAAAAAAGTTCCAACTTCTATGGTTGTCGCACTCGGTCCTAATTCCTGGCACGCATTCAAGTTCTGCAATACTGAACAACATATAGAGCATCAAAATTATAGATTAGTCTTAGAGCAAACATTTCAAAAGCTAATTAATTAACACACAGTGAATTTTGAAGCTGAATTAACACTTAACATCCGTGAGTTACGACTTTATAGCAAAATCAGCCAGCACTAACTAGATAACCTAGTAACCTTAACAAAAAATTTGAGCAAACAAACATCATCCAGGACATCCAATCCATAGATAGTAACTCAGTAGCTCATTTTCATTGAAAAATACTTAGATACAACATGAGTTTTCATGTGTACCTCTCTGCCATAACATAACAAATAGGAAATAACAATAAAGGCTGAACACTAAGGCTCTACCAAAAAATTACTTGGTAGTGCTGCTGCCCAGCTAGCAGCCATGGCGTGAAACGTGGTAATGATTTAACAAGAAAGAAACAATTATATTTGATAGCCCAGTTCATAAAAAAATGAAGTATACTAAGATCTTATGAGTATAAATGATCGAAAAGGTCCAGGATGTGATTGCTTTATATCCTTTTCTTTAAAAGATCCTGGTCTGTGATCGAATCAATTATTATCGTTGGAGATGTTGCGGCACTATTTCAAAAGGCTGAACACTAAGGCTCAAGCTATCTGCATGCTTATATGCATGTTGTATTTTATCAAGTTTTCAAAGCTATAGTTAATGCAGCAGCCCATATACATCAATGAATATAGTTAATCAAAGCTATAGTCATTTACATAGCTAATGTAGCAGACCTATATACATCAATGAATATGCAACAACCTATATACAACAACCTATACAAGTTGTTTTCAATGTTTGTGCAATAGCCTATATGTAGCAACTTATATGCAAGTCTATGCTTTCTATGGAACAATTTAACAGCAAGACTATACCTTTTATATGTCGACGATGCAAGGCTCTCTTCCGGTATTAATAAACTCTGCAGAATATAGTAATAGAATAAATGAGTTAAAAATAATCTAAATAAACATAAGTATACATTAAACACAAGTAAAGTAATAGAAGAAATAAGATAGTATTACCCGCTTCAAGTTGTTCAAGATTATCTAAATCTTCTTCAATTTTAACCGGAGTTGTTGATTCGTTCCGGAGCCAATCTTGGACACACACAAGAGCTTGAACCAATCTAGGAGTCAATGAACTCCGAAATGGATCAAGTATGCGTCCACCAGTACTAAAGGCTGATTCTGAGGCAACACTAGAAATAGGAATGGCTAGCACATCACGTGCCATCTCAGCAAGAGTGGGAAATCTGGGTGAATTCAACTTCCACCACCCTAGAATGTTAAATTTTTCAAAGTCTTCCTCAACATCTTCACCTAAATATTTATCTAACTCTGTTTTAGAATCAATTCCTTCACCCTTCTTATGCTTTTTTAAATCTAACATGAATTTTGAAAGCGATGATGAAGAAGTAGATGATGTTGGAGAAGATGGAGAAGAACCGGGGGAAGACGGAGAAGAACCAGGGGAAGATGGGGAAGAACCAGGGGAAGATGCACGAGAACCATCATTCTTATTTGCATAAACATTGAACAATGATTCCATGTATGCCTTTACCTCAATTTGTATTTTCACACCTATTGTTTCTCCAAACATAGCAGCAAGAGCAAATGAAAGAGATTGAAACTTGTGGCGTGGATCGAACACACATGAAATAAAAATCATTTTGTTCATCTTTTGTGGATCCCCCCAATACTTATCAAACTTTTCTTTCATATTCTTTGCCATTTCTTTCAAAGTAGCATCTTCACTTTGCATCAACTCTTTCAAAGAAGAACCAACAACACATATCTCAAGAAAGTGCACATTAGACGTAATATAAAGTGTACCTGATATTTTCAAAGTGAGTTCATAAAATATTTCAAGAAACTTCACAATACGTCTTACACTATCCCAATCAGTACTTAAAAGTGGACCTGCAGGCTGTCCATCCTCACAAATACAGTTAGAAATACATGACATCAAACCATAATCAATATCACAATATTTTGTAAAGGCTTCCTCGTAAACCGTAGCAACCTTCAACATCAAATATGTGGAGTTCCACCTAGTAGGAACATCCAAGCACAACGATTTTTTAGAACTTATCCTATCGAGATCACAACATTCTTTAAACTTCTTCCATCTTGCGGGAGATTGCCTAATGTACCTAACAGCTTGTCTTATTCGTTCCACATATACACTCCCATCTCTCAACCCATCTTGAACAACTAGATTGATAATGTGAGCCATACATCTAACATGAACATGCTTACCTTCCATCAGGTTAGTGTTCCATCTAGTAAATTGTTTGGATAATTCTTTAACCATGACATCGTTAGAACTTGCATTATCAACTGTCACAGTAAATACTTTATCCACTCCCCATTCAAGTAAACACTTAGCAACACCACTTGCTAGATCTTGACCTTTGTGACTAGTAATTGGACAAAAATTTAATATCTTTTTATGCAAATTCCAATTCTTGTCAATGTAATGTGCCGTAACACACATATAGTTAATTCTTTGAATTGATGTCCAAGTATCAGTCGTAATACAAATTCTCTGTTTTGATTCTTTAAAAATTGACTTCAAAGCAAGTCTTTCATCATGGTAAATCTCAAGACAATCCCTAGTCATAGTAGTACGAGATGGAATATGAAATAAAGGCTGAAGAGTGCTCACGAAGTCTCTAAATCCATCCTTTTCAACAGAAATGAAGGGTTGTTCATCTATAATTATCATACGAGCTAAAGCCCTCCTACATGAATCTTGATCAAATTTCCAAGAGATAAGTGAGACATCACCTGTTTGACCTTTCGATTGAAAAGCTAATTTTGTCTGGCTTGTCTCCGGCTTGTGGGGATTGTTCGGACACTTGAGAAGATGTGATAGCAAATTGCTTGTACCACTGTTTTTGGTGTTAGCTACATATTCTTCTGCACAGTACTTGCATTTTGCCTTTTCAACACCCTCGTCATCAGTGAACTTAGTGAAGTGTCGCCAAGCCACTGATCTCTCTTTCATGGTTTTTCTTTTCTTCGAACCAGATTCAGATTGGACGTTGGTTGTGGAATCATTTGAAGCACCACTTTCACCACCTTTTACAAGAGTTTGAACTTCATTCACCATCTCTACTTCATCTTCCATCTACGAAACAAAACAAAAAATTTAAAACTAAAATCAGATTCAAAGTAGTATTATAGTCTGCTCTATTTCTGTTTAAGACAGTCAAGAGTGAAACCCCCAATTTATTTCATCAATTTATCCAAGAAATAAAAGATAAAAAACACTTCCTTTAAACTCTAAGAAAGTGGGAGAAAGAGAGAGAGATAACGAGAGAGAAAGAGTGAGTGTGTCTTACCAGTAAGATCGACGGTCGCCGGAACACTGAGAAGAAACAGAGGAGCGACGAGTAGTAGCTAGCAGCTTGCGGCGTGAAGCAGTAGTCTCTGGCGTGAAGCAGCTGCTCTGAAATGGAACTTGTGAATGTGAAGAAAAGAACAGAATGAAATAAGACTAACCCTAAAAATAAAATAAGTATTTATACTTACCCTACTAAATTCGGATTTCGGATCGGATCGGGTCCAAACAATACAAATCCGAATCCAATCCGAAAATCCAAAATTTTAATAAATCAAATCCGAATCCAATCCAAATATCCGATATCCGAAATCCGAATTGCAAAACGGATTGGATCGGTTCGGATTTCGGATATCCGATCCAAATGCACAGCCCTACCCATAACCCATAACCCATACACTAATACACTATTCATACTAACCCTAAACCTAAAATACACATAACAAAAAACAAGCCTCCACACTCACTATTCCCTCTCCTCCTCTCCTTCTTTTTCTTCTCTTCTTTCCCTCACCTCCATGGCCGACCCCCTCCCCTCACCTGGCCAACCACCACCGGCAGCATCCCCTCCTCGTCGCCCCCTCACAGTGACGCTACCAGCAGCGCGCGCAGCAGCTCGCTGTCGTCGCTGCTGGCCGAGAAAAATGGCGACGGCAGCTCGCTTCCATGGCCGGCGACGTCGAGCTCCATGCGTCTGCCATGGCTGTTCCTCCGAGCTGATCGACGAGCAGAAGCTCGACGACATCTATGGCAGCGTTTCTTCTTCATCTTTCATTCTTTTTGATTTTTCCGGCAAGGGTGGATATATATATATATATATATATATATATATATATATATATATATATATATACACGTGTATATAGGTATAAACATATGTTATATACATATATATACGCGTATATATAGCATACATGTATATATATATATATATATATATATATATATATATATATGTTTGAATAAAGTAATAAAAACCCTAATTATGCATGTGTATATACTATGTATATTCTGTGTATATACGTGTATACATGGGTATATTAAATATATATGACTATATGTATATATGTATATTTTATTTTATTTTTTATTTTTTCAGGCAGAATATATTTCTCGTTATTTTATTATTTATTTGATGTAGGGGAAAAAATTCGGGTCGTGACATATATATATATTGCTTTAGGGTAGTATATATGTATATATATTTCGTTTTATTATTATTGTTGTTATTTTCATTTTTGGACAGATTTTTTTTAGTTATTTATCTTTATTTTTCGGATTATATATATATATATATATATATAGGAACTTCATTTCTATGTATATTACGAATATATGTATATATATAGACCGGTTCTATATATATTGATTATTTCTTCATTTTTCATACTTTAATCATGTGTTTTGTTAAGTTGTTAATATAGAAATGTTATATATATATATGTATATTTTCGGATTTAGATAAGTATATGGTTGATTTTGTTTCTTTTTTGTTGTTCATCATGTTCTTGATTATTTCTTCATTTTTCATACTTTAATCATGTGTTTTGTTAAGTTGTTAATATAGAAATGTTATATATATATGTATATTTTCGGATTTAGATAAGTATATGGTTGATTTTGTTTCTTTTTTGTTGTTCATCATGTTCTTGATTATTTCTTCATTTTTCATACTTTAATCATGTGTTTTGTTAAGTTGTTAATATAGAAATGTTATAGTCAATCATTTTTGCATCTTAAATCTTGGTTGTAATGTTGGTAGATTTAAATTGAATTTTTTAGATGATTATTGAGTTTATTAGATTAAATTTGGTTCTTTATTTTTCCTTAATTCTAATTTCGGATTTTAATTACAGAATTAAAATAGTTTGTTTGATATGTTAAGTTTAAGTGATTTGAAGTTACTTGTTTATTTGTTATTATGAGTCTAGAAAATTTTGTTGTTAAAAATCATGTTGTTCTTGGTTGTTCATCAAGATTGTTAGAATTGTTGTTAAAATTGTTTAAAAATTGGTTAAATTTGCTATATTTTGGTTGTTTGATTTAGGTGAATTGGTTATAGCTGATAAGGTTATAATAGTAAATTTCAATAATTTTGGGGTTATTTTGGTCATTAATTTGTAGTCAATTATTTGAATTAAAGTATTTTGTCCATTAGTTGTTTATATATTGTTAAAATAATTATGGTGGAAGACAAAACATTTTGTAGTGTAGAATAATTATTTCTTTAATAAGAGGGTGGGAAACAAAGTGTAGTGGTATTAAAATAATTAATTAAATATACATGTTCATGCTTTGAAATAATTAAAAAAAATAGTGGGGAATAAAACATAATTTAGTGGGATTAAAAGTTAGATTAAAATAAAATGAAAGTGGAAGTCTTACTTTTAGTTTTTAATTAATAGTGGTTTGTTTTTAATTAAAGAAAAGAGTTTAGTCTTGCTTATATAAGAATCATAATTTCATTTCACAAGGAGAGGAGAAGATTAAGAAGAGAAAAAATCCTAGAAAGCAAAAATCTGAAAATCTTAAGAGTGTTACCAAATAGTGAACAAAAGAAAAACAAAACAAAAGAAAAAAAAACGAAAAAAAAATCTAAAAAAAAAAGAGTGTTAGTTTTTATTTTACAAAGTCTTATTTTGAAACTCAATTCTGGGATGTTGATTTTTATTGCTTAAATCCGGATACTGGTATTCTTGATTGTACTGCTGTTGCTGTGATATTGCTGTGTTGTTATTTGTTGTGTTGATCACCGGGATTTCTTTTATTTCCAATATCAGGTACATATCTAATCATGTTTAAATGATAAGATGAATATATGAGAAAAATGAGAATTTTGTTGAAATTTTAAATAGTTTCTATTTCTATCTTCTTTTACAGATTATGTTTTAATAAATTCCATATTAATATTCTATAAGTTTTTGTGATAACTTTAAATAATTAAGCCTTCTTGGAGTAATAATAATTCACTTCTAAAAATGGTTATTAAATAGTATAATTATGAATCTGTTTATTAATGTTTCAAATTGGTTAGGAAGAATGAATTACTCTTTTGTTAATTGAATTAATGAGAATTTCTTTAATATCTTCTTTAATAAACTAAGTTGTTAATATGTAATTAAGTTCAATACAAAATGCAAATTTTAATTATTTTGCGTAAATTAGGCATTTAGGTACGATTTGAATTTTCAATAACACAAGAATTGTTTCTTTTCAAGTTTAACCATCTCAAAATATAGGTGTAAATAATTAAGATTGATTTTGGTTTTGGTAAATAGTTGTAAATAGTTAACATCAAAGGTTTAATTCAAAAAATAGTAAAAAAATTAAAAAATATGAGTTTAAGTTAGTTGTAAGATAATTGGTTTAGTTTGTATATATATATATATATATATATATATATATATATATATATATATATATATATATATATATATATATATATATATATATATATATATATATATATATATATATATATGTATATATATATATATATAACATATATATATATATATACATATATATATATATATATATATATATATATATATATATATATATATATATATATATATATATATATATATATATATATATATATATATATATGTATATATATATATATATATATATATATATATATATATATATATATTAGTTGTTGATTTTGCATTTTTATTTTTATATTTATTTAAGTAATGTTTATTTTTATTAAACATTTATCTAAATATAACAAATAATATATTTTTTTAGCTTATAAAAAAAACGAATTTAAATAAAATTATAGCCAATTTATAATTGTTGTTTTTTCTAAAAATAAGCTTAGTTTTGAACAATTTGGAATAAAAAATAATTTTTACCATATAAGCTTTAATATGGCTATAATTTTTAATAGTTTTGAATAAATGATTTTATTAGTTTTTCTTTTTATATATTCAAGTTTTAATATTATTCTGAATTAGCTTCTTTTATTATTAAGTTATGAAATTTCGTATTTAATAAAATAATAATAAAATAATTTCGAAAAAAAATATATTTTCTGTTTAAACATATATTAAAATCTGTTTCATTAAGTTTTTGTCATAAATTAGATAAGTGTTGCATTTTTAATTTCTAGATTAATTAAGATATTTCTTTATTTATAAAAAAAAAAAAAAATAGGAAATGTAGTTAATTTAGGATTACTTTGTTAATAAATGAGACGAGCCTCGCTAAATAAATCGCAAAAACCGTGAAGCCCTCATAAGTGTATATATTTAGAAATCCGAGATTGGCCGTTTAGTAAATTTTCACGGCATTCTCAAAATAATAACGCGTTAATAGTTTTAAGCGCGTATTTAATAATTGTACCTCCCTAAACTCGGGTACACATTTATGTGACCCCAATCCAAATCCCAATGAAGTCGGAATATATCAAAAATTGCGGACACATTTATGTGACGAAATTCGAGATATATTCTCACGACATTATAATTTTCTTCTAACAATTAAAACGGTTTAGAGTGGTAGTTTGCACATTAGTTCATATTTGTTAATAAATCGGATAATCAAGCCAAATATAACAGTTGAGCGACCGTGCTAGAACCACGGAACTCGGGAATGCCTAACACCTTCTCCCGGGTTAACAGAATTCCTTATCCGGATTTCTGGTACGCAGACTGTTAAATAGAGTCAAACCTTTCCTCAATTCAGGATTCAACCGGTGACTTGGGACACCATAAATCTCCCAAGTGGCGACTCCGAATATCTCAATAAATGAATCCCGTTTTGGTTGTCCTTTAATTGGAAAAACTCCTTTTTATACCTAGCGCCCTCGCGGGCCTGCGGAAAAAGGAGGTGTGACAGCTCTGGCGACTCTGCTGGGGACATTAACCCAGAACCACTGGTTCAGGGTTAGAAATTCGAGCTTAGAATAATCGTTGTATTTGGCTTTATTTATTATCTGATATTTTTATATGATAAATGCTTAATGTGCAAAATGATGATTTTTACCGCTTTGATATTATTTGAACTGTATATATAAAACTGTGCCGAAATCCTACTTCCTTTTGAGTTCTAAAAATGGTGCATACGTTCGCGTAGCCCACTTTTCAAAATTATTCCAAATAAGTGAGTGTTAGGGTAAGTGACAAGGCCGGGCAGACTTTAGTGCTCCCGTTACGTCACCCCCTCCTCAGCCCCAGTTGTCCACTCGGGTAAGCCAGGTTTAGAACAATAAACCCAGTTTTTAAACTTAGAATAACAAATCCTCATGCCGGATCCCTAGTAGGAACGTTTGTTTGCATCATGTTGCATTTGACTTAGGGGACTCAACACAAGGGTTGGGTCCGTCTAGGACAGGTAACCTGAAATGAAAAGACCATCCTGCTACATGAGATTATGTGCATTTATTTGATTAGATCAGCATGCTGACCAGCTTAAAAATTGGAAAACCATGTAATTTTGTCCATACAATGTCAAAATCCTATTAGCGTTTCTTCAAAAATAATTTTTTTTTTTGGGTGTTAAAAAGATTTTTTTTTTAAACTCGATTTGTTTTCTTTGGCGAACTACGCCGATTTGATTCTCACCGGATGTGAGATACGTAGGCAACCCCCATCGGGTCCAATCTCCATTTTACAAAAAACAATCATTAAAAATGTGTCAAAGATTTTCGGTCATAAATAAGTCGGTAATTTGTTTCATTTAAGGAAATATGCTGTCATAAAAGGTTTAAGAGTCACCCTTGATACTTTGAATCTTCAGGATCAGATGGATGCTATCCAAGAATCACCTCAGGTTATCATGGAAAGAGCCCGGATACAACTACAAGAATGGTGGAATGATCTAGAGGAAGATGGTCGAGTGTGGGTGAAAAAACATTTGGGCCCTCTGCTAGACATATTGTATGTCAAGCCACAGGATGACTTGATCAAAGCTTTGGTGACCTTCTGGGATCCTGTTAATAATGTGTTCCATTTCTCCGATTTCGAACTCACTCCTACCTTAGAGGAAATAGCCGGTTACATTGCTTTCGGCCAAGAGTTAAAGGAGCAGAAGCTCATATTTCCCAGGGCCCCATCGATGCATAAATTCTTTGATCTCTTGAAGATCAGCAAGAAAACAAGCAATGATCGCGTACAAAACGGGAGTTGCAAGTTCTACTTCTTGTATTACAGATTCGGAAACTCAGACGGATTTGAAACACATGAAAAGGGATTGAATAACCAACAAAACAAAGGCCTATGGGAGATTCATCGCCGATTCGCTTTTATTGTGGCATTTTTAGGAATCATGGTGTTTCCAAACTCAGAAGGTTCCATAGACACCCGCATGGCAAGAATTGCACAGGTTCTTGTGGATAAAAAAGACCACACCATTGTCTCACTGGTATTATCCGATATGTACCGGGCTTTGACCTTATGCAAATATGGAAGCCCGCTTTTTGAAGGCTGCAGCATTCTACTGCAAATGTGGATGATTGAACATGTTCGGCACCACCCTAAATTCTTAAAACATGCTTCAGACGGAACCAACTTCATCGTTAAATACGAAGAAAGGGTGGGAGATTTTGTAACACCCAAGGGGTTTGAAGCATGGATTTTCTATCTAAGAAAATTGAGGGCGGATCAAATCGAATGGACTATAGGGTGGCTCCCGATAAAGGAGATCATTCACATGACTACTTCAAAGGGTTATTTGATGATAATAGGGGCAAGAAGTATACAACCCTATGCGCCTCAAAGAGTTTTGAGACAACTTGGGAGATATCAGGTGATACCATAGAAGATGGATTTGAGCAACATAGCCATCGAATTGCATCCAGAGGCAGCTATCCCTGAGAAGATGGTGAATGAAGATTGGCATTGTTGCCGGTATTTAAAGAGTAACACCATAGTGCCGGACCCAATAAAAGGCGAGTTCGATCCCGAGTATGTTGCTTGGTTTCAAAGAAGTTTTCGTGTGAGCCCTAGGCCCGAGCTCGAGGCGATCAGACCTACCAAAAGGCCTCATGTTCAAGCTTTCGATGATAAAATCCAAGAAAGATTAGCTTGGCTAGCTAAAGAACGTGAATACAAAGATCGTATTGGAGAACTAGAGAAACGTGTACAGAATCTCCAATATGAAAATGGCTTACGGATTGCAGCTGACGAAGGGATCAAAAAGAAGTTGACTCAAGAAAAGGACATTCTCAAGGCTCGAATCTGGCGAATCAGAAAAGAAGCCAACAGCCAAACAAGAAGCCGAACTGATCAAAGGTTGATAGACGAGCTAAACCAACAGCTTAGAGAAAGCCAAGAAAAGTTGGAGAGGTCTGAGGCTAGCAAGGAAGGGATGCAGGCCAGATGGGCAAGAGGCGCAGCGGAGCGAAGAGAATACTTGCGGCAGGTCAAAATGGATTGTGAGATGAGCGTCGGGGCATTGAGAGAGACAATTTTCACTCTCCAAGAACAGATCCACAGACAGGCTCTTGAAGCTAGAGAAGACAAGGAACGGTGCTACAAGATGATGGCCCGAATGGAGGGACAAATGAAAAGATTCCAAGATCGACTTACGGATGAGGCGCGAATACTGGGATTAAAAAACCGACAGATAGAGCAGTTATTCAGAGAAAGGGATAACATTCGGAGAAGGATTGACGAGATTGGACACTACATTCACATGAGGTGCCTATCATGTGAAAGGATGCCCCGGGATGTCCTTTTTTCCTCTATCATGGATTATGTCCGTCAGATCATGGAAGAATTGAAAGATCTGCAAAGAAGTCTTGCACCAAGGACCACGGCCAGGCCAAACAGGGCCCCACCGGCGCAAAAGCTCAAAATCTTAGAACTTTCCTAGTTATGAACTTGTATTTCCTTTTTGGGGTCTAGTCATGAGACTTTTGTATAAAAGGTCTGAATGTATTTTGACCATCTTTTATAAGTTTGACTTGTTGTTAAATCCAGTTTGTTTTTGGAAAACCTTTTGAAAAATATTTTTTATTGTATTCACACGAACTACGTTAGGGTCTGATTCATGCGGGGACATGATACGTAGGCAATCTATATAAGATTCGACCATTACTTATAGTAAAAAAGGGGAAAATAAATAAGATAAATAAGAGAAATAATGGATAGGCGTAGACGATAAGCTGGGATGACGCATGCGGTCTAAGCAAAAGCATAATAGAAATGGTTCATTACATAGGGACATTGCATACCCAATGTGCTTTTACCATATCTGTTAAAATTTCAACACTAACAAGTTTGTTGCTATTCTGTTCAGTTAGTGTTAGAGTGTACTGGCATCACACAATTATCATACAAGATCGAAAGGACCTGTACCTAAAAGTATGACTGGGTCAGACCACAGCAGCGAGTCAGAAAAAGCATTGAGCCATATGCTCAAAGAAGCTCTTGAAAAAATGGAACAGATGCGGTTGGAAATGAGCGAAATGCAGACGGCAGCCAAAGCACAAAAAAGTCCCGACGCACCCGCTACTCCTACTTTCCTACCAGGTTTTACCCCAGAATACTTTTCTCCCGGTCCCTCGACAAGAGTCCCGGACCTCCATTACCACCAGGGAAGAGATGCTCACGACTACCCAGCTCCACCACAAAATCAGAACCCTCCACCACCAAAGGGCCCTGTCTTTGTGGCACCTCCCCCAGCTCCACTGCAAAGATCATCAAGTGAACCATTATTTCAGGTTCACGACACTCAGTATTACCCCCCGGAACCCACGTTCAGGGCACCCGAACCATCCACCTACACTCCTCCCTTTGAAGCCCTAGTGGAAAAACCGGCCAATAGCTCAGAACAAGATGAGATGCTACGGAAATTCAAGATCCTGGAGCAATCCCTTAGGAATATGCAAGGGTTGGGCAGCCAAGTCAGTGTGGCCTACAAAGATCTGTGTCCTTTCCCCGATGTTCAATTGTCGGCGGGATTCAAAATGCCAAAGTTTGATCTATATGAGGGACACGGTGATCCCATGTCTCATCTACGAGGATTTTGCAGCAAGATGAGGGGTGCAGGCGGCAAAGATGAGCTACTGATAGCTTATTTTGGACAGAGTTTGAGCGGGTCTGCGTTGGAATGGTATACAAGGCAGGATCCCAGGAGATGGTACACTTGGGATGATTTGGCGCAATCATTTACCGGGCACTTTCAATATAATCTTGAGATCATCCCTGACCGTATCACATTGTTAAAGCTGGAGAAGAAACCGGGGGAGAGCTTTCGGGAATTTGGGTTTCGTTGGAGAGAACAAGCGGCTAGAGTTGATCCTCCTATGAGAGAGGGGGAGATGGTAGATTAATTTCTACAGACTCTCGAGCCAACTTACTACGGTCATTTGGTGACCTCGGTGGGAAAATCCTTCAACGAAGTGGTCAAAATGGGAGGCATGATAGAAGAAGGCCTCAAGACCAACAAAATCTTAAGTTATTCAGCGATCAAGGCAACAACGCAGGCTATTCAGAGCGGCACAGGAGGTGCGCTCGGAAAGAAGAAAAAAGAGGATGTCACAACGGTAAAAGCTGGTAATTGGTCCCGATCCAAAGGTCCTACCCCCCATCACCAATTCAGGCCCCCTCACCCAAATTACCTACACATTCCGAATTATCCCGCACAATCCTATTACCCTCCTCAAGAACATCATTTTTCTGTCCATCAAGCACAAGCATACACCCAACCTCCAGCGCGCCCGCAATGGCGCGCGCCAACCCCACATAATGCCTACCCAGCTCCCCATAACAACTACCCACCACCAAGGGCCTACAGAAATCCCACAGGGCCAACTTTCCGGGGAAATCCGACTTTCAAGAATGAAAGGACTCAGAGACAGAGGACATTTACCGAATTAGGAGAAGCTTATACTGCTTTATTTCACAAATTGAAGCAGATAGGTTTGTTGAGTCCTATTGAGCCCAGATTACCAAATCCCTTACCTCAAAATTTGGACCACTCAGTGAAATGTGAATATTGTTCGGGGGCTCCCGGGCATACTACCGAGAGATGTTGGAAACTAAAGCATGCAATCCAAGATCTTATTGATGCTAATAAGATTGAGGTTCAAGCACCCGAGGTACCCAACATTAACCAAAACCCACTACCAACCCACCATGAAGCCTGTATGATCGAGATAGTGCAAGGAGAGGAAGAACCCAAGAAGCCATCGCAGACAGTGATGATGATCAGGGACAGTACAAAAGAGAAATCAACTAGTGTGGAAGGAGAGGTACCAACTAAGAGAGAGGTTGTCAAGCCTGTGATAATATTGGGGAAAAGCCCATCTGCCACTACGGAGAAACCAAAAACAACAAAGTTGGTTGTGTCCGGAGCATCGTCTGCACTAGTAATAATCGTGAAAGGAGTCTGTAGGGAACCGGTCATCATAAAGTCGGTAGCTCAGTTGCCACTAACGGATAGCAAGGTCGTGCCTTGGAAGTATGAAAAGGCAACAGTGATATACAAAGGGAAGTCAGTGGAGGAAGTCAGTTGTGAAGCCCAGGGTTTAACTCGATCGGGACGGTGTTTTGCTCCCGTAGAGTTAAGGAAATCTAATCCCACGGCAGTGAAAAAGCCATAACAGAAGAGGAAGCTGAAGAGTTCTTGAAGAAGATGAAAGCCCAAGACTACTCTATTGTGGAGCAGTTGAGGAAAACCCCAGCCCAAATCTCATTGTTATCTTTGTTAATCCATTCCAAGGATCATTTCCAGGCTTTGTTAAAGATTCTGAATGAGGCCCATGTTCCAGAAAAGCTTTCTGTAAATCACTTGGAGAAGATTGTGCATAAAATCTTTGAAGTCAACCGAGTGACATTTTCTGATGATGAATTGCCAAAAGAGGGCACAGAACATAATAAAGCCTTATACTTGATCGTGAAGTGTGAAGACTCAATGGTCAATCGTGTATTGGTGGATAATGGTTCAAGTGCCAATATTTGTACTTTGGCTACTCTGAACAAACTGAAGATTGATCAGGACAGAGTCCGTAAGAATAACGTTTGCATCAGAGGATTTGATGGAGGGAATACTAGTTCGGTGGGTGATATCATATTAGAACTGACCATTGGCCCAGTCGATTTCACCATGGAATTCCAAGTGGTGGATGTGGCCGCATCATACACTCTGCTATTGGGGCGACCCTGGATTCATGCCGCCAAAGCAGTGCCTTCTACGCTGCACCAGATGATTAAGTTCGAGTGGGATAGACGGGAGATAGTATTGCACGGGGATGATGGCATAGGCATTATGAGTGATAACGTGGTGCCATTCATAGAAACGGAGGATGACAAGGGACCATGGGTATACCAAGTCTTCGAAGGGGTTTCAGTGGACAAGGTTTCCGAAAGCAAGGACCTTGCTTTTCCCAGGATCTCAGCTTCAACCTTCATGATCGCCTCAGAAATGATGAACTGTGGGTTCATACCAGGAAAAGGTTTGGGAGCCAAACTCCAAGGTATCATTCAACCCGTTTCTTTGCTTGAAAATTTGGAGACATTCGGGTTAGGGTTCAAGCCGACGGTTGCAGATGTGAAGAGAGCTCATAAAATGAAGAAGAAAGTCTGGGTCCTTCCCAAGCCAGTTCCACGCCTCTCCCGGCCTTTTGTGAAAGCAGGTTTCAGGAGGATGTCAAACCCAAAGATCCTCGGACCGTCAATTGGGCCAGATGGAGATCTGGATAAGAGTTTTTAAAGGTTATTTGCTGATGTCAACATGATCGAAGCTGGTGAAGGTTCCAGTAAAGCGGACATACAATATGTGGGGCCTAAGGCCAAAACCAACATTTGGACGGCTACTCCTCTTCCCATCCGGAAGAAGTCTTGGTAGTAGGCTTTGGATTTTCTTTTGTTTCCTGGATTATTCCAGAGTTGTAATCCAGTTTTGATTTATTTGTAGTGTGAAACTCTGTTATTCCTCATTTTCAATAAAAACGAAAGATTACTTTATTTTCTTGATTTTTGATTTTTGTATCTTTTCATTTCTGAATAGTTCTGTTTTCACCGGTTCCAATGTCATGGCATGCACAACGGATCTTCAACCTAGTCTAAGAAGTCAATCTGAATCCAAATTAATTATGCACGAAGTCAATTATGAGGATGAATCGGAATACGAGGAAGATGAGGCTTTTGAAGAGATTAACAGGGAATTAACTCATTTTGAAGAAAAACCTAAGCCTAACTTAAACGATATTGAAGCTGTCAACTTAGGAGATGAGGATAATGATAGGGAAATCAAAATCAGCATTCACATTGAGCCGAGTATCAGGGAAGAGCTACTCAAAACACTGTTTGAATTCAAAGATATTTTTGCATGGTCGTATGATGACATGCCAGGGTTAAGCACGGATCTAGTGGTACATAAATTGCCCATTGATCCGGCATGTCCTCCCGTCAAGCAGAAATTGAGGAAGTTCAAAACCGATATGAGCGTAAAGATCAAAGAAGAAGTAACCAAGCAGTTGATAGCAAAGGTTATTCGGGTTACTCGATATCCCGAATGGTTGGCCAATGTGGTGCCAGTGCCGAAGAAGGATGGGAAAATTCGGGTATGTGTCGATTATCGCAATCTAAACATGGCAAGCCCGAAAGATAACTTCCCACTACCCAACATCCATATCTTGATAGACAATTGCGCGGGGCGAGAGATTGGATCCTTTGTGGATTGCTATGCAGAATACCATCAGATCCTAATGGATGAAGAAGATGCAGAAAAGACAGCTTTCATCCCTCCTTGGGGAACTTATTGCTACAGGGTAATGCCGTTTGGTTTGAAGAACGCCGGGGCGACATACATGAGAGTAATGACTACTGTGTTTCATGACATGATACACAAAGAGATTGAGGTGTATGTAGACGATGTAATCATAAAATCCAGGCGACAGGAAGACCATGTAGCAGATCCGAGGAAGTTTTTTCAGAGACTTCGGAGGTACGACATTAAGCTCAATCCAGCCAAATGTGCATTTGGGGTTCCCTCGGGAAAAATGCTAGGATTCATTGTCAGCCGGCGAGGTATTGAGTTGGATCCATCAAAGATCAAATCCATACAAGAATTGCCAGCACCAAAGAACAAAACTGAAGTGATGAGTCTTTTGGGAAGATTGAATTACATCAGCCGATTCATTGCTCAGCTCACATCAACATGTGAACCTATTTTTAGGCTCTTAAAGAAGGATGTTGCAGTCAAGTGGACTGAAGAATGCCAAGAGGCTTTTGATAAGATAAAGGAGTATTTGTCAAACCCACCTGTGTTGGTTCCACCTGAACCCGGGAGGCCTCTGATTCTTTATCTAACAGTTTTGGACAATTCTTTCGACTGCGTATTGGGGCAACATGACATCACCGGTAGAAAGGAACAGGCCATCTATTATCTCAGTAAGAAGTTCACCGCATATGAAGTTAAGTACACTCATCTTGAGAAGACATGTTGCACCCTAACTTGGATGGCACAGAAGTTGAAACATTATTTGTCTTCCTACACTACTTATCTCATTTCACCTTTGGATCCATTGAAGTATATTTTCCAGAAACCTATGCCTACAGGAAGGTTAGCAAAATGGCAAATATTACTTACAGAATTTGACATCATCTATGTGACGAGGACGACCATGAAAGCCCAAGCACTAGCCGATCACTTAGCTGAGAATCCTGTTGATAATGAATACGAACCTTTAAGGACGTATTTTCCAGATGAAGAAGTGTTGCAAATTGATGAGTTAGAACTAACCAAGGAGCCGGGGTGGAAGCTTTTCTTTGACGGAGCTGCAAATGCAAAGGGAGTCGGAATAGGAGCAGTACTTATTTCTGAAACAGGACATCATTATCCTTGTTACGGCTCAGTTGCGTTTCTATTGTACCAACAATATGGCTGAATACGAAGCATGCATTTTGGGGTTACGATTAGCTGTGGACATGGATGTCCGGGACGTCTTGGTCTTGGGAGACTCGGACCTTCTGGTACATCAGGTTCAAGGTGAGTGGGAAACAAGAGATTTGAAGCTTATCCCATATCGCCAATATTTGCATGACCTGACGAAGCGTTTCCGGTCAATATAATTCAGACATATCCCAAGAATGCATAATGAGGTCGCCGATGCTTTGGCTACTCTAGCATCGATGTTGCATCACCCGGACAAGATTCATGTTGATCCGTTATATATTCAAGTTCGGGATCAACATGCCTATTGCAATGTGGTGGAGGAAGAAATTGATGGCGAGCCATGGTTTCATGATGTCCAAGAATACCTCAGGATGGGAATATACCCAGAGCAGGCAACCGGAGATCAAAAGAGGGCTATTCGGCGATTGGCAAACGGATTTTTCCTTAGTGGAGGAGTGCTGTACAAGAGAACCCCGGATTTGGGATTGCTAAGATGTATAGATGCAGTCCAAGCCACGACAGTGATGACAGAGGTGCATGCCGGAGTTTGTGGGCCACATATGAGTGGGTATGTATTGGCAAAGAAGATCTTACGGCCAGGATATTACTGGCTCACCATGGAGCGTAATTGTATAAATTTTGTGCGCAAGTGCCATCAGTGTCAGGTGCATGGAGATTTTATTCATTCTCCGCCAACGGAATTGCACACGATGTCAGCACCATGGCCATTTGTTGCGTGGGGCATGGATGTCATTGGACCGATCGAGCCGGCAGCTTCCAATGGTCATAGGTTCATTCTAGTAGCCATTGATTATTTCACCAAGTGGGTGGAGGCGAAGACATTCAAGTCAGTGACCAAGAATGCCGCGGTAGACTTCGTCCATTCCCATATCATCTGTATATTTGGGATCCCAAAGATGATTATCACGGACAACGGTGCTAATCTTAACAATGGTTTGATGAAAGAAGTATGTCAACAGTTCAAGATTACACACCGTAATTCCACCCCATATCATCCCAAAGCAAATGGCGCGGTTGAGGCAACAAACAAGAATATAAAGAAGATACTGAGAAAAATGGTAGAAGGATCTAGGCAATGGCATGAAAAGCTACCATTTGCATTGTTGGGTTATCGCACTACGGTTCGCACTTCAATAGGTACAACTCCTTACTTGCCGGTATACGGAACTGAAGCAGTAATACCAGCAGAAGTTGAGATTCCATCCCTCCGAATTGTCACTGAAGCTGAGATTGATGATGACGAATGGGTCAAAACTCGATTAGAGCAGTTGAGCTTAATTGATGAAAAGAGATTGGCAGCAGTATGTCATGGCCAATTGTATCATAAGAGAATGGCAAGAGCTTACAATAAGAAGGTACGCCCTAGAAAATTTGAAGTAGGGCAACAAGTACTGAAACGGATCCTTCCACATCAGGCCGAAGCAAAGGGCAAGTTCGCCCCGAATTGGCAAGGGCCGCTTATTGTAACCAGAGTATTATCCAATGGAGCTCTATATCTGACCGATATTGAGGGAAGATGCACCGACATGGCTATCAATTCTGATGCAATCAAGAGATATTACGTGTAATTTCTTTATGATTTTGGTTCATTTTATTTGTTTGTACTAGGTATTTATCGGATAATGAAATGACGGAGGCAATTCTTTCTTCTATCCAAACACTTTTAACCCTTGTTTTCCCCTTTGAGCCTTATTTATTCTTTCATATCCCTCTCTTGGAATCAATAACGGAAATAGAAAAGAAAAGAAAAAAATAATAAATAGATAAAAGAAAGTCACAAGAGATTTAAATGAATCAAGGAACTACGTTTGACCCGATTCCTCAAATAGGATACGTAGGCGCCTCACGGCTCGGTCATAGAGTGAATAAAAGTTAATCCTTCCCCAAACAAGAAACTGGGGCAAAAGTTATGTTGTTTTATGAAAATAATTTTGATTCCGAGAGTTGTAATATCTCACCCATTCAGAGTTATTGTGAATTTTTGATACTCTTTTCTTTTTAAGACCCACCCAAAAACCCATATGAGATGTCCGAAAAAGACCTCCCGATCAGTATCCGGGAAATGCCCAGTCAAGCAAGTAAAAACCAAGAGTAACACGTTGATCCCCAACATAAAGGGAATAAGTTGAAGGAATTGATAGCCAGAAGAATCCCCAGTGAAGAGAACCTTATCGGTACCTTTCCAATCTCCAACGAAAGTTGAGAAAAAATAAAATGAGAGAGTCTTATCGGTGAAAACCTTCACGGGCACCATAAGGCGACGGGAGTTGAGAGAAATGAGAGAGTCTCATTAGTGAAAACCCCTCGAAGGGCACTATGAGGCGACAAGATAGAGTGGCACAAAGGACCCACATTTGACAAAGAGTCGTGCATCTGTTCGTCCTCAACAAATGAGACCATCAGAAGATGGATTGATACAAATAGACTGGGTTGATTAATCCGGAATGCACGACGTGATCGTTGGGATCGGTTATACCATTCAGATAAGTTCTTTTTTGTTTTTCGCTACATTTGTTCAGAAAGCTTATTTCTTTTTCTATATTTTCAGTTTTCTTTGTTTAAAGGTTTTTATCCAAGTCTATTTTGAGAAAGACTTTTCAGAGCTTACTATCAGTGCCGAATTGGTGCGAAGCAAAACGAGGGTAGGACAGACCAAATTGGTCTGGAATGTCAGGAAATGGAGAAGACCTGAAAGATGCAGTCAAAAAATCATGGACCAAGTTCCAAAAGAATCCCCTGTGAATTTTCAAGATGCGCAAATAACTCCGACAGATTATCAACCGATTCTCAAGATGATCGGACAACACAAAGCGGAGAAGGAAAAAGGAAAATGCATCCCTAGATGATGACATTTCTTTTTCCAGCGATATTAAAGGAAAATCAAACCTTTTGAAGAAAGTGATTTTGAGTCTCACCAGCAAGTTTTAAAACACAGAAAAGGGAAGGGATAAATGGAAAAACCATCCCCCAACAGAAATATCATTCCCAGCAAGTAACATCATCCCCGACAAGTTTCGGGAACTTAGAACAGAAGAAGGAAAAGCCATCCCCGGCAGGAGTGGCACGACCATTCACCGCATTTTAAACTAACAAATTTTCTTTGATTTGAAGCAGGTGAAAGGAAATGTCGATGATAGAAGAATGACATACCGCAAAGAATATTACCAAAACTGGGGCAGAAAATTTTCGCCATTGTCGAAAAGTTTCTCAAAGAAAATAAGGAAATCAATTAGAGAGATTTTAATTGGGAGAAATCAGGAGCCCGCCTGTAAAACGGAGGTTGTTATTTTCAAAGTGGAGAAATCAGGAGCCCGCCTGTAGAATGGAGGTGTTATTTTTAAGTGGAAGAAATCAGGAGCCCGCCCGTAGAATGGAGGTGTTATTTTTAAGTTGAAGAAATCAGAAGCCCGCCTGTAGAATGGAGGTTGTTATTTCAAATGACGAAGTCAGGATGCCCGCCCGTAGAACGGAGGTGTTATTTTCAAGTTGAAGAAGTGCAGGATGCCCGCCCGTAGAACGGAGGTGTTATTTTCAAGTTGAAGAAATCGGAGCCCGCCCGTAGAACGGAGGTGTTATTTTTAAATTGAAGAAATCGGAGTCCGCCCGTAGAATGGAGGTGTTATTTTGAAGAAATCGGAGCCCGCCCGTAGAATGGAGGTGTTATTTTGAGGAAATCGGAGCCCGCCCGTAGAACGGAGGTGTTATTTCCAGGAAATCGGAGCCCGCCCGTAGAACGGAGGTGTTATTTTGAGGAAATCGTGAGCCCGCCCGTAGAACGGAGGTGTTATTTCCAGGAATTCGTGAGCCCGCCCGTAGAACGGAGGTGTTATTTTGAGGAAATCGGAGCCCGCCCGTAGAATGGAGGTGTTATTTTGAGGAAATCAGAGCCCGCCCGTAGAATGGAGGTGTTATTTTGAAGAAATCAGGAGCCCGCCCGTAGTTATTATTTCAGTTTGAAGAAATTGGGAGCCCGCCCGTAGAATGGAGGTGTTACTTTCAGTTGAAAAATCAGGAGCCCGCCTGTAGAATGGAGGTGTTATTTTGAAGAAATCAGGAACCCGCCTGTAGAATGGAGGTGTTATTTTGAGGAAATCGGGAGCCCGCCCGTAGAATGGAGGTGTTATTTTGAGGAAACCGGAGCCCGCCCGTAGAACGGAGGTGTTATTTCCAGAAATCCGGAGCCCGCCCGTAGAACGGAGGTGTTATTTTGAGGAAATCAGAGCCCGCCCGTAGAACGGAGGTGTTATTTTGAGGAAATCGGAGCCCGCCCGTAGAACGGAGGTGTTATTTTGAGGAAATCGGAGCCCGCCCGTAGAATCGAGGTGTTATTTTGAAGAAATCGGAGCCCGCCTGTAGAACTGGAGGTGTTATTTCGAAGAAATCTGGAGCCCGCCCGTAGAATGGAGGATGTTATTTCAAGTTGAAGAAATCGGGAGCCCGCCCGTAGAACGGAGGTGTTATTTTTAAGTTGAAGAAATCGGAGCCCGCCCGTAGAATGGAGGTGTTATTTTTAAGTTGAAGAAATCGAGAGCCCGCCCGTAGAACGGAGGTGTTATTTTCAAATTGAAGAAGTCGAGATGCCCGCCTGTAGAACGGAGGTGTTATTTTCAAATCGAAGGAGTCGGATGCCCGCCTGTAGAACGGAGGTTGTTATTTTGAAGTTGAAGAAGTCAGGATGCCCGCCCTGTAGAATGGAGTTTGTTATTTCAAGATGAAAAGTCAGGACAAATAGAAGAAGTCAGGATGCCCGCCTGTAGAACGGAGGTGTTAATTGCAAGTTATCACAATCAGGAGCCCGCCTGTAAAACAGAGGAATACATTTCAAGGCCAAAACAGAATTCAATAATACCAAGGGTTACAACGAGAACCCCCCGCATAACAAGTCTTAAATCGAGGAAGCAGTATCCCCCAGCAGAAGGATAAATTGAAGATATAGATAAGAGTTTACAGTTCATAAATCATAATTTAGTCTAGCTTTTTATTTTGCTTTTGCATGGTGTAATAAGGAGGTCAGCAAGCAGTAACCGCAACAACGGCAACAGTAACAGCATCAAATCATAGTCCTGTGGTAGTCCCTGCTACCAAAATTTCCCGTACTACATTGACTTGATTCCCTTTTAGCCATGGATATGTAGGAAACCTTTTGAAGCAAAGGTTCGGTCAAAATTTTGAAAAAAAATGCTTCTCACGGAGTGCTCAAATGGGCAAAAATCGCTCGTATCCGCTCACTTGTCTTTGCACAAAAACTCTTCGTGTTTACGCGCAAAGAGGGGCAGCTGTGAGCACGTGATTTTTGCCCTATATGAGAATTACTCCCAAAAAATTCAAAATAAAAGAGTTTTGTGTTGTTTGCAATATTTGTGAATTTTGTGTTATTTTTCTTGAATTGTTTGCATTTATCCGTGCATATTTATTTGTTTAAATAAATAAAATATAAAAATATATTGTATTTATATAAAATTCAAGTTTATAACTAGTAATAATTAAGTTTATTTTATAAAATCACAAAAATATGTATTTTTGCATTTGTAGCCCGTAATATCCAATTTGTGCGATTTTATTTTAATTGACGTCTAATTTTGTGTGATAAATATTATTATCAGTTAATTAGTGTTTTTAAGATAATTTTGGGTTTTTATAATTTAATCTTAACATTTTCTTTCATAATAAATAAAAATTAAAATTAAAAAAAAAATATAGAGAAGATAAATCCGGAATTGGGCCTCTTCTTAAATTTAAAACTTAGGCCCAAACCTATTCTACCCAACCCAAAACCACATAACCCAAACCCATAACCCATAACCCACAACCCATATACTAATACATTATTCATACTAACCCTAAACCTAAAATACACATAACAAAAAACAAGCCTCCACACTCACTATTCCCTCTCCTCCTCTCCTTCTTCTTCTTCTCTTCTTTCCCTCACCTCCATGGCCGACCCCACCCCTCACCTGGCCAACCACCGCCGGCAGCATCCCCTCCCCGTCGCCCCCTCACAGTGACGCTGCCAGCAACGCGCGCAGCAGCTCGCTGTCGTCGCTGCTGGCCGAGAAAAATGGCGACGGCAGCTCGCTTCCATGGCCGGCGACGTCGAGCTCCATGCGTCTGCCATGGCTGTTCCTCCGAGCTGATCGACGAGCAGAAGCTCGACGACATCCATGGCAGCGTTTCTTCTTCATCTTTCATTCTTTTTGATTTTTCCGGCAAGGGTGGACATATATATATATATATATATATATATATATTTTTCTGAGCCGAGGGTCGGCCGGAAACAGCCTCTCTACCCTTTCGGGTAGGGGTAAGGCCTGTGTACGTATTACCCTCCCCAGACCCCACTTTGTGGGAACATACTGGGTAGTTGTTGTTGTTGTTGTTATATATATATATATGTTTGAATAAAGTAATAAAAACCCTAATTATGCATGTGTATATACTATGTATATGCTGTGTATATACGTGTATACATGGGTATATTAAATATATATGACTATATGTATATATGTATATTTTATTTTTTTTTATTTTTTCAGGCAGAATATATTTCTCATTATTTTTATTATTTATTTTTATTTTTTCGGACAATATATATATTTTCTTGGTTTTTCGTATATATATATATATGAACTTCATTTCTATGTATATTACGAATATATGTATATATATAGACCGGTTCTATATATATAAATATATATATATGTATATTTTCGGATTTAGATAAGTATATGGTTGATTTTGTTTCTTTTTTGTTGTTCATCATGTTCTTGATTATTTCTTCATTTTTCATACTTTAATCATGTGTTTTGTTAAGTTGTTAATATAGAAATGTTATATATATATGTATATTTTCGGATTTAGATAAGTATATGGTTGATTTTGTTTCTTTTTTGTTGTTCATCATGTTCTTGATTATTTCTTCATTTTTCATATTTTAATCATGTGTTTTGTTAAGTTGTTAATATAGAAATGTTATAGTCAATCATTTTTGCATCTTAAATCTTGGTTGTAATGTTGGTAGATTTAAATTGAATTTTTTAGATGATTATTGAGTTTATTAGATTAAATTTGGTTCTTTATTTTTCCTTAATTCTAATTTCGGATTTTAATTACAGAATTAAAATAGTTTGTTTGATATGTTAAGTTTAAGTGATTTGAAGTTACTTGTTTATTTGTTATTATGAGTCTAGAAAATTTTGTTGTTAAAAATCATGTTGTTCTTGGTTGTTCATCAAGATTGTTAGAATTGTTGTTAAAATTGTTTAAAAATTGGTTAAATTTGCTATATTTTGGTTGTTTGATTTAGGTGAATTGGTTATAGCTGATAAGGTTATAGTAGTAAATTTCAATAATTTTGGGGTTATTTTGGTCATTAATTTGTAGTCAATTATTTGAATTAAAGTATTTTGTCCATTAGTTATTTAGATATTGTTAAAATAATTATGGTGGAAGACGAAACATTTTGTAGTGTAGAATAATTATTTCTTTAATAAGAGGGTGGGAAACAAAGTGTAGTGGTATTAAAAGAATTAATTAAATATACATGTTCATGCTTTGAAATAATTAAAATAAAAATAGTGGGGAATAAAACATAATTTAGTGGAATTAAAGGTTAGATTAAAATAAAATGAAAGTGGAAGTCTTACTTTTAGTTTTTAATTAATAGTGGTTTGTTTTTAATTAAAGAAAAGAGTTTAGTCTTGCTTATATAAGAATCATAATTTCATTTCACAAGAAGGATCATTAAGGGGAGAAAAAATCATAGAGAGCAAAAATCTGAAAAATCTTAAGAGTGTTACCAAATAGTGAACAAAAGAAAAACAAAACAAAAGAAAAAAAAACGAAAAAAAATCTAAAAAAGAGTGTTAGTTTTTATTTTACAAAGTCTTATTTTGAAATTCAATTCTGGGATGTTGATTCTTATTGCTTAAATCCGGATACTGGTATTCTTGATTGTACTGCTGTTGCTGTGATATTGCTGTGTTGTTATTTGCTGTGTTGATCACCGGGATTTCTTTTATTTCCAATATCATGTACATATCTAATCATGTTTAAATGATAAGATGAATATATGAGAAAGATGAGAATTTTGTTGAAATTTTAAATAGTTTCTATTTCTATCTTCTTTTACAGATTATGTTTTAATAAATTCCATATTAATATTCTGTAAGTTTTGTGATAGCTTTAAATAATTAAGCCTTGTTGTCACAATAATAAATCACTTCTAAAAATGACTATTAAATAGTATAGTTATAAATGTGTTTATTAATAATTCAAATTGGTTAGGAAGAATGAATTACTCTTTTGTTAATTGAATTAATGAGAATTTCTTTAATATCTTCTTTAATAAACTAAGTTGTTAATATGTAATTAAGTTCAATACAAAATGCGAATTTTAATTATTTTGCGTAAATTAGGCATTTAGGTACGATTTGAATTTTCAATAACACAAGAATTGTTTCTTTTCAAGTTTAACCATCTCAAAATATAGGTGTAAATAATTAAGATTGATTTTGGTTTTGGTAAATAGTTGTAAATAGTTAACATCAAAGGTTTAATTCAAAAATAGTAAAAAAATTAAAAAATATGAGTTTAAGTTAGTTGTAAGATAATTGGTTTAGTTTGTATATATATATATATATATATATATATATATATATATATATATATATATATATATATATTAGTTGTTGATTTTGCATTTTTATTTTTATATTTATTTAAGTAATGTTTATTTTTATTAAACATTTATCTAAATATAACAAATAATATATTTTTTTTTAGCTTATAAAAAAACGAATTTAAATAAAATTATAGCCAATTTATAATTGTTGTTTTTTCTAAAAATAAGCTTAGTTTTGAACAATTTGGAATAAAAAATAATTTTTACCATATAAGCTTTAATATGGCTATAATTTTCAATAGTTTTGAATAAATGATTTTATTAGTTTTTCTTTTTATATATTCAAGTTTTAATATTATTCTGAATTAGCTTCTTTTATTATTAAGTTATGAAATTTCGTATTTAATAAAATAATAATAAAATAATTTCGAAAAAAAAATATTTTCTCTGTTTAAACATAAATTAAAATCGGTTTCATTAAGTTTTTGTCATAAATTAGATAAGTGTTGCATTTTTAATTTCTAGATTAATCAAGATATTTCTTTATTTATAAAAAATTAAAAAACAAAATAGGAAATGTAGTCAATTTAGGATTACTTTGTTAATAAATGAGACGAGCCTCGCCAAATAAATCGCAAAAACTTTGAAGCCCTCATAAGTGTATATATTTAGAAATCCGAGATTGGCCGTTTAGTAAATTTTCACGGCATTCTCAAAATAATAACGCGTTAATAGTTTTAAGCGCGTATTTAATAATTGTACCTCCCTAAACTCGGTACACATTTATGTGACCCCAATCCAAATCCCAATGAAGTCGGAATATATCAAAAATTGCGGACACATTTATGTGACGAAATTCGAGATATATTCTCACGACATTATAATTTTCTTCTAACAATTAAAACGGTTTAGAGTGATAGTTTGCACATTAGTTCATATTTGTTAATAAATCAGATAATCAAGCCAAATATAACAGTTGAGCGACCGTGCTAGAACCACGGAATTCGGGAATGCCTAACACCTTCTCCCGGGTTAACAGAATTCCTTATCCGGATTTCTAGTTCGCAGACCGTTAAATAGAGTCAAACCTTTCCTCAATTCGGGTTTCAAACCGGTGACTTGGGACACCATAAATCTCCCAAGTGGCGACTCTGAATATCTCAATAAATGAATCCCGTTTTGGTTGTCCTTTAATTGGAAAAACTCATTTTTATACCTAGCGCCCTCGCGGGCCTGCGGAACAAGGAGGTGTGACACTTAGGACCCTTTCTCGAGTCATCAAAATATGAATAGGATAAATAAGTCCATCCACGAAGCGCCTGATCCTCTCCCGATCAGTAGGAACCATCCATGGTGCATATCTGGCTAACTCTGTAAATCTAACCTCATACTCTGACACTATCATAACCCCCTGGCGGAGCCACTCAAACTGCCTGCGTAACTCCTCTCTCTGAGATCGGGGTATCCGCTTCTACAAAAAAATAATGGAGAACTCCTGCCATGTCAATGGTGACGCACCTGCTAGCCAACGATGCTCATAAGCCTCCCACCATGTGAAGGTTGCTCCCTGAAACTGGAAAGTAGTAAAAGATATACCACTCGACTCAAGAATCCCTACTGTACGGAGCATCCGACGGCACTTGTCGAGAAAGCCTTGGGCGTCCTCGCCCGGAGTACCATTGCATATAGGAGGAGAGAGTATGCTAAACCTCTCAAGACGACGCTACTTGTCGTCGGGCATCACTGGGACCCTGTCTCCCTAAATCTGAACAACTGGCTGAGCTGGAGCCAGTGGCTGGACTTGTGGTGCCTCATGTGTCTGAAGACCCTGCATTATCTGCTCTGGAGTGCGAGCTGCGGAGGTCTGATGACCACCCCTAGTCCCGGATGTAGCTGCTGCAGTAGAGGCTGATACTACCTGAGCCAGGCCAGTGCAAACTGTCAATGTCTAAGCTAGGGTCTCCTGTAGACCCGGAATCACAATAGGCACAGTTGGTACCTGAACAGGTGCTGCTAGTACTTCTGCAACTGGAGACTGATCTACAACGGGGACAGCTGGCGGGTCAACTGGCACTGCCCCAGCCTGCTCTACCCCTACCACGACCACGACCGCGTCCACGACCTCTAGCAAGTGGCAATGGTGGTTGTCCGCCTCGTCCTGTAGCACGAAATCTCGCCATCTGCGAGAGAATAGAATATGAAAGTTCAGTTTCGGATCAACAAAGTCGCACGACAAGAATTTTAAGAATTTAAAGCTTTTCTAAAAGGTTCTACAGCCTCCCGAGGATAAGTATAGACGTCTCCGTACCGATCCGCGAGACACTACTAAACCGGCTTATGACTCGCGAGACCTGATAACCTAGGATCTGATACCAACTTGTCACGACTCAAACCCAGGTCGTGATGGCGCCCAACACATTTCTAGGCAAGCCCGACCATTTTTCCAGATAACTCGTTCAATTATTAAATAATATTGCTCCATTTAAAGTTAACTAGCCTATTTTTATAACAATAACAATAATGCGGAAATAGAAATAACTATAATACAACCCAATGAATCCGGTGTCACAAGTTTGAGCCTCTAACAAAAAGAGAACACCCTATGCAATACAAGTCTAAGTAGAATGACAACAGATACAAATAGAAGGAGGGAGAGATCGGGTCCTACGGATGTCGGCAACTACCTCGATGTCTCCTCAGCTAGTAGTAGAAACAGCAGTGTAAAGCTCAGGTACCCTCCTGAATCCATGTATCTGCACACAAGGTGCAGGGAGTAGAGTGAGTACTTCCAACTTAGTGGGTAGTAATCAATACATAATAACTGAAAGTAAGAACACTTGTATGAACACTAAATAGTTCTAATAATAACTGTACAGGTAAGTCATCTTTACAATGGTAAGTCCAGTTCCACTCTACTACTATGTGACACTGATCTGACACTGATCCAACACTTATGCAACATGCAGCCCGATCCTCACTCATACTGCTGTGGCGTGTAGCCCGATCTAATATATATATTTATATATAATGTTGCGGCGTGCAGCCCAATCCAATATATATAGTGCTGCGGTGTGCAGCCCGATCCACTATAATAGATATACTGTTGCGGTGCGCAGCCCGATCCAATAACATATAACTGCGCTCACTGGGAGTGTGTGCAGACTCCGGAGGGGTTCCTTCAGCCCAAGCGCTATAATACTTCGGTGTGTAGTCCGATCCACATATATATTACTGCAGTGTGCAGTCCAATCCATATATATATCATATATATAATACTGTAGCGTGCAGTCCGATCCAATACATGGACGTGTAGTCCGATCCAATACATGTATATGTATATACTGCTGCAGCGTGCAGCCCGATCTGGTATTTGTATCAATACCTCACAGTGGGTTCTCGACCCCTTTCAGTCAATATAGACTCGGCCTCTTGGGCCCACTCAGCTGGAACAGGTATTCAACCCTAGGTATTCTCACTTAGAGTACACATCTAGTACCGGTTCATGTCATGCTATACAGCTATGAGTATGACTGAGAGTATGTGTTCAACGTGGTATAGGGGTCATTTAGCTCCACAGGCTTTCTTAAGATTCTACAGATCGGCACAAGGCTCTAAACATGGCTACTAGCCCAATTATACAAATATAAGCTCAGTCTCAGTCAATATGCACAGTAAACTATCAATTGGGAGGGACCAAGTCCAACTCCCCAGTCAGAATATCACCGCGCTCCTCCCATGACACGTGTTTCATCTCAACATAGCACTATATAGTGCAAATACGGGGTTTCAAACCCTTAGTATATCATTCATTACTACCACTCACCTCGAATCCGGCAAAAGTCCTAGCTCGCATTGCACTTGCCTTGCAAATCGACCTCCTCGGGTGCCAAATCTGATCAAAACCTATAAGAATACATTAAAATAGGCTAATGAATCATAATCCAATCGAAACGACTCAAAAAACACCCACACGAAGTTGCCAAAACCCGATCCCCGGGCCTGCTTCTCGAAAAATTACGAAAGTCACATTTTTAGAATCCCTATCTCGCCACGAGTCTGTGCATATAAAATTTATCAAAATCGGACTTCAAATGAGTCGGCAAATCATGGTTTTTCATAGCAAAAATCCAAGCCCTAACTCCCTCAAATTATACCTAATTTCATAGAATTAATGGAAGATTCTTCGATAAAATGATGTATTAAGACCACGAGACTTACTTCCAATCACTTCCAAATGAAATCCCATTCAAATTCCGTCACTTAGCTCTCAAGGTTCCAAAAAATGGAGGAAAATGTCCCTCAAAACGCGACTGAAATATTTCATTTAACTCTTCTGTCGCCCAGGTATTACATTATGCGATCACATTCCCTCTATTGCGATCGCATTGAACAAATTTTACACTCCATACTTTATTACTATGCGATCGCACTCATGCATTGCAATCGCATAGAACAATCTTCCAAGCTCCAAAATTACTACTATGCGATTGCACTCCTGCCTTGCAATCGCATAGAACAAATACCATCCAGGGACCCTAGGCCAAAATACACTATGCGATCGCACCATTTGCCATGCGGTCGCAGGGAACAAAGTTACAAAGCTATGTGATCGCAACCCCTTCTATGCGATCGCATAAAACAACTCAGAAGCCCATTTTCATCTTTCCATGCTATCGCTACACCCCTATGCGATCGCATAGAGCATCTATCTGCAATAAATACCAGCAACCAACAACCCTTCAAAAATGCTAGAAATGGTCCGATTAGACCCTCGGATTCACGCCGAGGCCCCCGGGACCTCAACGAAAACCACCAACCTACTCCAATACACAATACGAACTTTTTCCAATCATAAAAACATATCCTTAAACACGGAAATCATCAAATAAAGGATGATTCATGATTCAAGCCTAAGTTTCAACTAAAACTTCTAAAACCAACATCCAATCAAAAACTCGACCAAACGATGTCCGAATGACCTAAATATTTGCAGACATATCCAAAATCACCTAACGAAGCTACTACAACTGTCGGAATTCCATTACGACACCCAGATCAAAATCTCACCTATCAACCGGATTTCGCTAAAATTCCAACTTCGCCAATTCAAGCCTAATTCTACACCGAACCTCCAAATTAAATTTCGATCACTCTCCTAAGCGACAAATAATCCTCCGAAGCTAACTGAACTATCAAAAATCGATTCTGACCCCTTTCGAACTCACAATTCAACATCTGGTTGACTTTTTCCAACTATTCCTTCATCTAAGAGACTATTTGTCTCATTTCCTAATAACCTCGATCCGAATTGACTCAAATTCACCAAACACCTATATTGAAACGTGAAAAAGCATATAACGGGGAAAATGGGATGGTAACTCACGTGATAACTTATCGGGTCATCATAATGCATTCCATGCAAAAGCCACAAAGACCTCCGTCTAGAAGATTGTTGTGGATGGAGCTGCCCTCCGCATAGAAATCCCAACCATGTATGAAGAGACATGACGGAGGGAAATTGAGTTTTTGTTTGAGGAGCCCGACATAGTGTTTCCAACGCTAGTTTGGGAATTCTATGCAAATTTCTCGGAGCATTTTAGCCGGGAGGTAATTGTGCGGGGCAAGGTGGTGGATGCTTCCATTCCTAAGATTTGGTAGGTTTTGTAGTTGCCCCAATTTAGAGGTGATGTTGATCACTACCACGATGCTCATGGGGTGAACTGGGATACATTGATTAAAGCAATCTGCCAAAATGGCCAACCAACATGGATATAGGAGAACATCACTCTCCACTCCAAGTCTTTCACTCATGAGGCCAAGTGCTGGTTTAATATCATTTGCAACCGCTTCCTGCCTACAAGCAACTCCACCGATGTCAACCACCTAAGGGCTCTACTGGTATGGTGCTTTGTCACAAAGCGTGACTTTGATTCAGCGCAACTCATTGGTGATGAAATGATCCTCTGATCCTCGTAGTAGTCTAAGGGGTTTTATTTCCCCTTATTGGTGAATCGATTATGTTTGCTCAAAGGCATTCCCACTCTGCCTACTAATGGCACATTGTCCGCAAAGGTAGCCTTCAGAACTTCTAGGATCAACGTGGGCAGAGATGTGCCCACCACCATAGATATTGATGAGGAGGAGGAAGCCCCAGCACCTATGGCGCCCTCCAAGAGGTCACATGACTGAGCCGAATCTTCCCGGCGTTCCCACACTAGAGCCAGACTCTCTAGGTCACAATCCACCCAGCCCATGCTACCTTCAATAGAGGAGGAGCCCAAGGACCTTTGATCCTCGGTAGATGGCCTGCATATGAGGATGGATGATATGACTCAGTGCCATGCCAGATCTAAGAACCACATGATGGCGTGGTTCTGTGCACTGGGTCGAGCTTATCATATGGACCCCAGCACGATCTCTGACTCCGAGTGATACTCAGAGAAGTCTTCATACCCTACTACTCTTTATTTTTGTATGACATGGGGACATGCCATAAATTTAAGTGCGGGGTGGAAGACTTGTTGTTGTATGTGTTGTATTGTATATATTAAGCATGTCGTAATTTTATAGCTAGAGTGTTGTATCACCCTATATATAACTAACTTGGACAATCGAAGGACACTTGTCGAAGGGTCTCTTGAGGGTCATAGTCGGTTGATAAAATAAAAGTAAAAAAAAGGGTAAAAGACTCTTCCTAAGGATGGACTACGTGGACAATACTCTTGAGGGAAGTAGTCCACGTAGATAAAAAAAAATTATTTTCTTTTCCCTTTTTTGGTAGTGTAGTAATTCCCCCTTGTTTTTTTCTTCTAACCACGGTTCTTTTCCAAGGGATTTTTCTTGATCCGGGTTAGGTAAAACTTTTTTTAGGACTTTGAAGACTCGCTTAGAGTAGGAGGGGTAAGAGCAGGAATGCACCCTTTTGATGTATACACATGCTAACAACTAAACAAACTTGAGAGTGTGACGTCTAGGCTCATATGTAGACTAATAATTTGTGCCTTAATTGTGTACACCTTATCTTGCTTGAATGCTCATGTGAGTGTGTTGATGAACTAGTTCGGAATGAGTTACTTGCCAAGTGTGTGTGAGAACTACTTACATTCTGTGCTTGCATGTGATACCTAGAACTTGCCCGGTGTATTTGCAAAGTGAAATAGTAGTTTTCTTCAGTCTTGGAAGTGATATAGGTATTTCATGTTGAGCCATATAGACATATTTTACCCACCAAATTATTATGAATCTTAGTTTACCCCTTTGAGCCTATAATTCTATTTTTTTGGCAACCACATTACAAGCCTTACCCATTTGTTTGAATTAACCATCTACTTGAATCTTTTCACCTCTTATGAGCACTTGAATTTTATTAACTTTATAAGATTTACAGTGTGAGGGTGGTTGGTTTGACTTTTGATTGAAACTAATTGAATAAAGAGAAAGGTGTAATATTTGAAAAAAGGAAGAGCCACAAAGAACTGGGGAAAACATCCTTGATAAGTGGTGGCTCTTGATGTAAGTGCTTAAACAAGTAGGGGGTAATATAAATTAATGTGAAGGTGGCGTTTGGTTTGACATAAGTATAGGCTTAGAAGTTAAAGCTGTATGTATTAAAGTGCTTAGGGAGGTGTAGTCACTCTTATATCTAAATGTATCATAACCATCCCGTAGCCTACATTACAACCAATTAAAGTCCTAATTGATCCAAGATTTAATGAACTCGATTAGTAGAGTAGTACACTAAGGGCAAGCTTATGGTGTATCTATGTGGCATATTAATATTCTTTGTTGAGAGTGAGTGAATTATTTCTATCTAAGTTCTTTGTTCTTGATTCTATATGTGTGGAACTTCTCTCAAATCAATAATGTGAAGGCATGTGACTCAAGAAGAAATAACAAGTTTTTCACCTCTATTATAGTAATTAGAGTGAGCATGTGTGTGGCATGGCATTAGAGTCTGCATCTGAGGTGTGGCAATTGCATTGCTTAGGTTATTCTTTCATAACAACAGGAGTGACATAAATTGGGTAATTCGTTGAGTGATTAGGCATAGAAGTGTGGTTTAAAATTGCTCGAGCACAAGTAAAGCTTTAAATGCGGGGTGTTGATAATAGGTGAATTGAACTATGATTAAGCTCCAAAAGAATCGCTTTTTTGTAGAGTTTTTATTACAAAAATAATAGCAAAATGCTCTTATTAGTGCTTTACATGTTTTTCAGGCTACATACATTAGAAGAAGGTTATGGAGTGATTTTGTATCATTAATGGAAGAAAAAGAAGCCAATTGCATCAAAGTCGCCAAGTGAACCATTTAAAACACACAAATGAGGCCTGGAGGTGAACTGTCGCGGTCCCATCATAGGCGCGGCAGGACCGCGGTGAGCTGCCATAGGAGATTCAGAGAGGCCTTTTGGCCGCGGTCCCAGCGTCGCCGCGGTAGAACTGCAGAAGGCGACGGAAACTTCAGGAACTGAAGTACAATTCAGGAATTCTAAGCCTAAAACCCTATTTAAATACTAGAACTCGCCCAAGGGAGGCATGTAACATTATTGGAGAGTACTTTGGAAAGAAAAATAATTGTGAGAGATCATCAAAAACATCTTTATTTCTTTTCTTCTTTATTTTCTTGAAATTCATGATTATGAATCTTTTATTATTTGATTTACCCATTGTCATGAGTAGCTAAAAACCTTAATCTAAGATTTTGGGGGAACCCGCTGGGAATTACTTGGTTATTTTATTAATATAAATAGATTTGGTTGTTAATCTCTAATTGTTCATCTATGTTTTGATTGTGGAATAGTTGAAAGGACCCTCAATTATCCGTTCCTATTTATCGTGTATCTTCTTGAGAGAGTGTGCATATTTAGGCGATTGTATGAACAACATCACACCCGAAGTATATACGAGAGTCATAACCCAGGGTTTGGGGGTTGTATTAGAGAAAACGAAACTGCGGGTGCAATATAAGTGAACTGTATTGTGAAATAAGCTAGTGTAGCGTGAGAAAGTGCATCTAGTAGATTATTATAATTACTTGAGAAAGAATTATGATAAATGGAGAGTTCATGATTGTTAGAGATAGCTAAATCATAATTATAAGAAATATACAACAGAGGAAAAGACCAAAGGGGAAAACCATTGCCTTAGACCTTCTTTATATTGTTACACATCAAGCTTAGTTAATTTTCAGTTATTCATTACTTTCAGTATTAGTTGTTAGAAAATCAACAATTGTGAATCAGAAAGTTTGGGAAAACAGGTTGTGTGAATTGAGTAAATCCGACAGTGGTAATTTGTGAGTTAATTCTTTGTCGGAGTTAATGGGCGAGTCCTGTCACGCCCCAAAATCGAGGGACATGACCGGCGCCTGACCGGGTTGCCCCAGTCAAGCGGACCTGAGTGCCTTTCATTCCCACGCGTTACCCCTGTGTTGATTGTTTCTCATTAACCAAATATCTGACTAACCATGAATGATTTTACAATAAGCAAACAAACCATACGAGTGATTCATTAACAAGTTTGCAGTTTTTACAACGCCCGACATACATCATGTATATACATAAGACTGAAATCCCACAGTTTACATGTCTATGGAGCCTCTAGGATACAAAAAAGGGGATACAATACTTGCCGGTAACAAGGCTCCGGCTATACCTTACAAAACCAAAATGAAATCTAAACGAAAGTGGAGTGAACCACATAGGGCCCCGGGGAAGAAAGGGGCTCACCAAAACGGGCAGTGGAGGATGAAGGAAACTACTGCCGATGAGCTGAAGTGCTTGCTACAGATCCACCTACAATCATAACACGAATGTAGCGTCCCCGGCAAAAGGGACGTCAGTACACTAGAATTGTACTGGTATGTATGGACAAACTTTGTCCCAAGTAAACTCAAGCCATTAAACAAGAATCACGATGATAAGATAGCCAATAAATTACACCAAGAATCAATAAGCCAGCCAACCATATTTTTCACATCGTCCTCATTTCAAATATAATTCTCAACACAAGGCACTTTTTAAGATCAACAAATTGAACAATAACCAATCAAATCTCGTAAAGCACAAGTAGTCAAACAAAGGGGCAATCAGTGCCCCACAGGTTGCAAACTCTCCTGCCTGTCTCCTTTCACAATTTCACATCATTGATTTTTATATCAATTTTCAATAGCGATTTCGATCGCTTTATCCTTATTACCTCGTCCACCCTTATTACCTCGGCCACCCTTATCACCCCAACCCACACCTTATTACTTTATGTTGCGGCGCGCAACCCGATCCCGCCGTACAATTTCAATCACAACAATTACAAACAGCAAATAAGGCACTACACCAAATTACAACAAGTTCAAATAAGCAACTTACAATTCGATTCATATTCTCAAATATTTTCAAACTGAATTCACAGCCAAATTACCATGTTTCCATATTTGAGAGTGCCCACATAAGTATGTTCAACAATTTACCACAGTTCAAATGTTTCATCTCTTCCACAAGAAGCCATATATGCCACCACAACAATTTGTTATCAGTTCTTTACCAATTCTAGTTCCCTTGTTATCCTTCAACTCATATTTCATAACACACCACATGTAGTTCAACATCAATTGAATACCCAACAATGAAATCAAAGAATTTCATATAATTTCTCAAATTAACACATGCCAAAAACAATTCTCACACATTTGGGCGATTTTACAAGAATCAAAATTAGCCATACATACCTCGTTTAAGCTTTTCTTAAGTTACTACAACGTTTCGGAAATTCTAGCAATCCCAACCTACTTGAAACATAGCAAAATTAAACATAATTTAGGAAGACATTTATGGTTTCAGCTCCTTGCAACATTTTATCAAACACTAGTTGGGCGACTTGATTTTTTAATACTCTTTTACAATATTTCCCTTCATTCCAAAACCCAATCTTTACCTATTTATGTTCATCAATCTTCCCCCAACTCTATTTGCACAAGCATGCATACATAACACTACCCTACCAAGAATCATACCTCAATAACACATTTCACAACCTCTACAATACTAACATAACCTAGGTTAGGAACCCATGGCTCCCAATCACCCTCCCATGAGTTCTATTGTATGTATCTTACATAAATAATCACCATAGAGTAGTTGGAGATGATAAAAATACCTCTTGTAGTAAGAATTTTAAGAATCTCCACTTGAGGTGTTCTTGAAGAATTCAAGAATTAGAAGGAAAATCTAAGGATTTTGAAGATTAACCCTTGTTAGTATAAGTGCTTAAGGGGTAGAAATTACTCAAAGAACTATAAAAATCTTACCTTAGATCATAGGGATGAAGTTTGGGATGAAACCCTCTTGAGAGAGCAAGTCAAAACCCCAAAAAATGAGTTGGGAACACTCTAGGCCGGTCTTTGGGGTATTAAAACTATCCAGGTGCGCGAAGTGTTGCCTAGATGCACTAAGTGTGCAAGCTTCACGCATGACTTCGCGCATTTTCCTGAGCATTCTGCCTAAGGTGCGCGAAGTGTGCGCGAAGTCCACTTCGCGCTGGACTTCGCGCATCTGACACCTGACGAGTAAAATGATCACAACTTTCTGTATACACCTCCGAATGACGAAAGGTTTGTTGCGTTGGAAACTAGACTCAAAGGGCTTTAATTTTATAGGTTGATCCTCACATAACTCCTTATATACCAGGAGATATGATTGTTCAAAGTGAGGTCTTGTGCGCACTCTTTTACAGATTTCGTCTAATATGCAATTTTCCATCTTGGATTAGGCTTAGGCCTCTCCTTAGACCCCAAATCACTTATAATAAGACTTAAACCCTTATTAAACTATCTAATTAATATCCATAATATTATGAATCCTTATTTGCACACGAGATAAAACAATGTAGCCTACATTAGCACGACGAAATCTTAAATAACTCGAAAAAACATTTTCGGGGTCTTACATTCTCCCCTCCTTAGGATCATTCGTCCTCGAATGAGGATTGAGGTCCATTCACTAGCGTTCCTTATGTAACTTCAGTTTGTTCACATCATGAAATATATCAATAGCCACGAATTTGGCTAACTCCTTAAATTTCCGAAATTTTCGCGAGAGTTTTCTTTGTAATATGGACATATCCACCTATTAGAGAGCCCCCAAAATACATTATCCAACAACAATACACAATTACAACACTTTCCACAGCTTGTATATACTTCCTTACCTCAACGATCACACATATTTTATCACATTGTTACATTTGCGCATAAACTAGCTAATTCAATGAGTCCTTACCTTATTTAACTGTCTCAATACACCATGTACACATAAACAAACCATTATCAATCTACACTTACTATTAGTTGTTTACTTAGCACATGAATCTTTATAAGGCTTCCATTTATCAAGAAATGTTTAAGTGACCCAAGGTAACAACACATACAACTCATTACCAAATGAAGGAAACTTGAATAACACTAAGAGGGAGACAACTTGGACAAGACAATAGTTACTAGGAGTAGAAGGATCGCCTAATTTCTACTAAGATTGATCAAACAAATGGGGGTAATTTTCCTTTATCTCTTTTTCTGCCTCCCACGTGGCCTCCTCAACTTGTTGACTTCGCCACAATACTTTAACAGAGGCAACTTCCTTATTTCTCAACTTACGGACTTGCCTATCAAGAATGGCAACTGGAACTTCTTCATATGACAAATCTTCATTAACCTCTATAGCCTCGACCGGCATGATGGTGGATGGATCTCCAATCACTTTCTTCAACATGGACACATGGAATACCGGATGCACTGATGACATCTCAGGAGGCAACTCTAGCCTATAAGCAACTTGACCAATCCTTTGAACGATCCGATATGGCCCGACATGCCTAGGACTCAATTTTCCTTTCTTTCCGAATCGCATGACTCCCTTCGTAGGAGATACCCTCAAGAACACCCAATCATCGACTTGAAACTCCAAATCCCTTCGACGAACGTATGCATAGGACTTTTGACGACTCTGTGCTGTTTTCATTCTCTCCTGAATAACCTTGACCTTTTCCATAGCTTCGTACACCATATCCTGGCCCTAGCAATTCCGCTTCACCTACCTCAAACCACCCGATTGGCGACCTACACCTTCTCCCGTACAATGCCTCAAATGGGGCCATATGAATGCTAGCATGAAAGCTATTATTATAAGCAAATTCTATCAATGGTAAGTGTTCATCCCAATTACCTTTGAAATCTAAGACACAAGCCCATAACATATCTTCAAGCGTCTGAATAGTCCGCTCGGCCTGACCATCGGTCTGCGGATGGAAGGCTGTGCTGAGATTCACCTGAGTTCCCAAACCTTTCTGAAACTTCTTCCAAAAATTTGCCGTGAACTGAGCCCCGCGATCCGAGATAATAGAAAGCGGAGTGCCATGAAGCCTTACTATCTCCTTGATATATAACTTTGCATATTGCTCCACAGTATCAGTGGACTTGACTGGCAAGAAGTGAGCTGATTTGGTGAGTCGATCCACTATCACCCATATTGAGTCGAACTTACGCCGAGTGCGAGGTAACCCCACCACGAAATCCATATTGATCATCTCCCATTTCCACCTTGGTATTTCTATAGGCTGAGTTAATCCACCGGGCCGTTGATGCTCGGCCTTCACTTGTTGACAGTTCGGACATTTAGCTACAAAGCTTGCTACATCCCTTTTCATACCATTCCACCAATAAATCTCCTTAAGGTCATGATACATTTTCGTGGAACCCTGGGTGTACAGAATACCTGGAAATATGTGCCTCTGCCATTACTCTCTCCCGAAGTTCGTTCATGTCCGGAACACATAGTCTACCTTGACACCGTAATACACCATCCTCGCTGCTGAGTACAAATGCTGAGGTCTTGTCATTCACGACTGCTTCCTTTACCCGAACCAATGCTGGATCCATGAACTGTTTTTCCTTGATTTCCGCGACCAATGATGATTCCGCTCCATTATGCACCAAAATATCCCCCTCGTCTGACGCCGAGATACGAACCCCTAAACTGGCTAATTGGTAAACCTCTCGAGCCAGGGATCTCTGATCCATACCCAGATGAGCCAAACTACCCATGGATTTTCGACTAAGAGCGTCGGCTACCACATTTGCCTTCCCTGGATGGTACAATATGTTCATATCATAGTCTTTAAGCAATTCTAACCACCGCCGCTATCTCAGATTCAGCTCTTTCTGCTTGAACAAATACTGGAGGCTCTTGTGGTTTGAAAACACATCTACATGTACCCCATAAAGATAGTGTCGCCATATTTTCAAGGCAAACACAATAGCTGCAAGCTCCAAATCATGCATCGGATAATTCTTCTCATGGTTCTTGAGTTGCCCGGAAGCATAAGCTATGACCTTTCCGTGCTGCATCAATACACATCCCAAACCGACTCTGGAGGCATCACAATAGACTACAAATCCCTTTGTGCCTTATGGCAAGGCCAATACCGGTGCCGAGGTCAATCTTGACTTCAATTCTTGGAAATTTTTCTCACATGCTTCGGACCACTGGAACTTAACTGCCTTCTGCGTCAGTTTTGTCAATGGGGAAGCGAGGGTTGAGAATCCCTCTACAAACCTCCGATAGTACCCTGCTAAACCCAAGAAGCTACGAATCTCTATCGGGGACGTGGGTCTAGGCCAATCTTTCACTGCCGCAATCTTCTGAGGATCCACCTGAATTTCCTCACTGGAAATAACATGCCCTAGAAAGGCTACGGACTCCAACCAAAACTCACATTTTGAGAACTTGGCGTACAATTGATGCTGATGAAGGGTCTGCAATGCTACTCTAAGGTGAATGGCATGATCTTCTCTGCTCCGAGAGTATATGAGGACGTCGTCAATGAAGTCCTGCTCCCTAATTTTCAACTGATGGTACCTAGACCGTAAATTAATTTTTGAGAAGAACTTTGCTCCCAACAATTGGTCAAACAAATCATCCACTCGAGGCAAAGGATATTTATTCTTGATGGTGACTTTGTTGAGATACCGATAATCAATACACATTCGAAGTGACCCATCCTTCTTTCTGACAAAGAGAACCGGAGCACCCCACGGCGACACACTCGGTCGTATGAACCCTTTCTCTAATAAATCCCTCAGCTGCTCTTTTAACTCCCTTAACTCCGCTGGCGCCATTCTATATGGTGGAATGGATATTGGCTGAGTATCTGGCAAAACATCGATCCCAAAATTAATCTCTCTATCCGGCGGGATGCCTGGAAGCTCATCCGGAAACACTTCAGGAAACTCATTCACAATTGGCACGGACTCGAGGGTAGGCACCTCTGAGGTGGTGTCCGTTACCCGAACCAGGTGATAGATACACCCCTTCTTAATCATCTTTGAAGCCTTAAGGTAGGAAATAAACCTACCCCTTGGCACTACACCATTTCCTCTCCATTCAATAACTGGCTCGTTAGGGAACTCGAGCCTCATGACTCTCGTCCGACAGTCAAGCTTGGCAAAGCATGAATAGAGCCAATCCATCCCCAAAATTACATCAAAATCTACCATCCCAAGCTCAATGAGATTGGCTGTGGTAACACGACCACCCACCATAACAATACAATTTCTATAGACTCGTGAGGCTGTAATAGATTCACCAATCGGAGTCGACACAGAGAACGGCTCATAAAGCTGTTCGGGTTCTATCCCAAACTTGAAGCAATGAATGGAGTAACATAAGACAAGGAGGACCCCGGATCAATAAGGGCATAACAATCAATAGTCTGAACAGACAGGATACCTGTAACAACATCTGGAGAAGCCTCGGCATTCTGGCGGCCACTCAATGGATAGAATCGGCTGGGTCCACCCCTACCATGAGCTCCACCCCTAGCTGCACCACGCTCTGCTGATGCTGGAGTACGCGCTGATGACGTAGCAGCCGAAGAACCGGATGACTGAGCAGATCCCCTACCTATACCCTGACGGGGTGCACGGCAGTCCCGCTGAATGTGACCTCTCACCCTGCACCCAAAGCACACTGGGATGTCAAGGTAACAAGTCTCTGTATGAAATCTCCCACACTTTGGGCATGTAGGCCTCCCCTGCTGCTGGGGCCTCATCCCAGGACGACCAGACTGACGAGACACCTCCTTTTTACACACCGCATAACGTAAAAACGTAAATGTGCCACTGTTTAATACTACACCCCGAGAAGGGATATAATAATAATCAGTGAAGGAGTTTTTCCACTTAAAGGACAGTCAGAACGGGATTTATTTATTTAGTTCAGAGTCACCACTTGGAAAAATAATGGTGTCCCAAGTCACCGGTTTAATCCCGAACCGAGGAAATTTATGACTCCGTAATACAGTCTGCGAAACTAGAAACCCGGATAAGGAATTCTGTTAACCCGGGAGAAGGTGTTAGGCACTCCCGGATTCCGTGGTTTTAGCACGGTCGCTCAACTGCAATTTTTGCTTTTATCTGATTTCTTTATATATTTTAACTATGTGCTTTTAATGTTCCGCTTTTCAATTTTAGAAGAATTGCGACGTCACGAAAACACATTTCGAGTCACACCGCAACCGGTATGCCTGTGACTTTAATGTATTTCAGTTTCGCCGAGAGTTAGATTTGGGTCACATAAATGCGCACCCGTGATTAGGAAAGGTATTATTATTAACTAACGCGCCTAAAGATTCTACGTGTTTACAACTTTGCGAGGGCCATGAAAATTTGCTAAATGGCACGCCTCGAATTCCAAAGGAAAAACATTCAACTAAATGAACTTCGGAAATTCATATTTAAAACTAATTAAGTGTCACAACTATGCTACGAGAACCGTCCCATAGCTGAAATACTCATAACCAGACTTACCGCTTGAACGGTTAGGCTAACTTCTGTGGAAATCCAAATGAACTTAAAAGCTACACTCTCAAACGATGCTGTATGACCCACTAACAAAAGAATCAGCTCCTAAGTAACAATTGGCCATCATGAATATTTTGTCCTTAAACTAACATTCACTGCGTGCCAGAAGTTAACAATTTATGCAATAAATCAAACAATCTCAACAATAGGATGGAACAAAAATTAGTAGAGAATTATTCTTATTTCACCAATCATATAAATAAAAAATCATAGATCCATGAACTTAGTATTCAAATAAAAGTATATCGAAAGAGAATAACCTCAATGAATCTCGATAGCAATAATACTGCTTGACGTTAACCAAATGAATTTTGAAATAACAGGGTAAAACATCAACGTGCCCAAGCAGGAGGCTCCACAATAGTAGCGGCAGCAACTTAAGACCCGATTAGACTTCTCGAACCCAGAAAGAGACGATGCAAACTAACTGAAGCTTCGAATAGCTCTATGATCCTCCTCTTTGATTCTGTTTTTTTTTCTTTTTTTGGTGTGCAATATAGAGAACACAATCGACAGGGAAAAAAAGATGGAACGAGTTTTCGATTGCCGATTAGAGTGGAGGAATTGAAACTAAATATGAGCACCTCGTTTGGGAATCTGCCGATTGAGCTCAAAGAAGAGCGAAATAGAAAAATAGGAAGAAATAGCTACCAGTAGAAAAGAAAAAGAGATGAAAAATCTATAGGTACCTGTTTGGGGAAATTGGGGATGGGGTCATTCGCCACTCTCTGTGTTGTTGCGGCTGTGTGTATAGTGAAAGAGAGATTTGGCCGCTACTTCCGGAAAAATGAAGAAGACCCTTTTTGAGTTATGCCTCAGGCATTTTTGTTTGTTGCTGCCCGTTTTTCTTCTCTTCCAGAACAAAAAAAAATGGAGCCTTTCTGTGTATTGGATCCCTTCTTTTAAAAATGAAAATCCTACTCCAAAATAGTTCCCCCCTCCACGTGACTCCTTTTTCAAATTCTCTCTATTGTCTCATCTCTTTGTCTTTTTGTATTTGTCCCTTTTCTTTTGTCTTTTTCTTCTTTTTATTTTTAATCATTCTCCCATCCCTCCCTTTTAGTGTAGTGTCGTGTGTGTAGTGTGTATGTATGGGTTCTTTTTGTCCGTGTTCCCCGTGTGGTGGACTCAGATTATTATGGGCTAAGCCCGAAAATTATAAAACCGGGTAGTTTGAACCCGAATATTATTCTTCGCCCGGAATCAAGAATGAGAACACGGTGTTATTTAATTAATCTTACGTAAGAAAAATAACTACAAGACTAATAATTAAAACAAAATTATTTTTTATATTTTTTCAAAATTAAAGTAACTACAAAATGTTAATGAAACTATTTTTTATTATTTTCATTTTTATAAAAAGATAAAAATATAAAGTACTATTTTTGTATTTTTCAAGTTTAAAAATGACTACGAAACAATAATAAAACTATATTTTTGTTATTTTTCTTCTTAAGGTAAAAATAAAGTAAAAGAGTCAAATTTAGTTGAAATAACTATATTAAAACTAAACTAAATATTTTACGCTGAAAAATATAAAAAATCTCGGGTAGGGGCAAAATCACGCATCTACAGCTGCCCCTCTTTGACTGAAAACACAAAGAGTTTTTCAGACAAAGAACGACTAGATAAGTGTTTTGACCCGACCCTTATTCAGAGAGACTAAACTAAAAAGAAGAGGATGTGACCGAGCCCTTGTATCTGAGCTGCCTACATATCCTCGGCTATAAAGGAATCAGGCCACGTGTAGTTCGAAAGTGAGTAAGAATATGGAGTAACCGAGGTGGAGAGCTAGTCGAGGTGTCGTTCCGTCGAGGTTCTGTTCCATCGAAGTTCCGGTCCGTGGTCCTGCTATTACATCGAAAATCAAAACACGAGGAAGACTAACTAAGCCTATCAGCTACTAGTTACAAGATTCCTATCTATAAGTCTTCTGAAGCTTGATCTTGAGTATTGGTTGGTGCTTCATGCAGACTCTAAATTTGAACCTTGATACTTGCTAGTTGTAGGTGCTGCTTTTCGGATCAAGACCAGGTATGCAGTGCTTGTGACCTCGGCCATGTCTTGAGCACACCACATCTTTCATCAACTTCTGCACTTGGATTAACTCCTTGTCTCTTTTTTTTCATTGTGACTAACTTCTGTTGATCATCTCGGACTGTTGACTCGCATTCTGGTCGCAAGCTTCTTTTGTTGCTAACTTGCGTTGCACTCCGAAGTGAATTCCCTTACTTGTGATCTTCGAACTATTCTCCTTCGAAGTCTGAATCTATCTTTTCTGATCCTTGTTGCCTTCCTTCCGATTCATGCTGGGGATTTCCGTTACACTCTGTCACTTTTCGATTGTTCACTATCCTTATCAAATCTTGGAAACTGAGACGCCGTTCTGCTTTTCTGGCGGGCTTCCGACTTTAACGACAAACTCTAATCATAAATCGCCATTCCATTCTTCAGGCGGGCTCCCTGACTTCAATAACATCTTTTGAAAATAAATCGCCATTCCTCTCTTCAGGCGGGCTCCCGACTTCAACATCAACTTAGAAAATAAAACGCCATTCCTCTCTTCACGCGGGCTCCCGACTTCAACATCTTTTGAAAATAAATCGCCATTCCTCTCTTCAAGCGGGCTCCCGACTTCAACATCAACTTTTGAAAATAAATCGCCATTCCTCTCTTCAAGCGGGCTTCGACTTCAACAACATCCTTTGAAAATGAATCGCCACTCCATTCCTCAGGCGGGCTCCCTGACTTCAACAACATCTTTTTGAAAATAAATCGCCATTCCTCTCTTCAGGCGGGCTCCTGACTTCAACATCATCTTTTTGAAAATAAATCGCCATTCCTCTCTTCAGGCGGGCTCCTGACTTCAACATCAACTTTTGAAAATAAATCGCCACTCCATTCTTCAGGCGGGCTCCTGACTTCATCAACATCCTTTGAAAATAAATTGCCATTCCATTCTTCAGGCGGGCTCCTGACTTCAACATCAACTTTTGAAAATAAATCGCCATTCCTCTCTTCAAGCGGGCTCCCGACTTCAACAACATCCTTTGAAAATAAATCGCCACTCCATTCTTCAGGCGGGCTCCTGACTTCAACAACATCCTTTGAAAATAAATCGCCACTCCATTCTTCAGGCGGGCTCCCGACTTCAACAACATCTTTTGAAAATAAATCGCCACTCCATTCTTCAGGCGGGCTCCTGACTTCAACAACATCTTTTGAAAATAAATCGCCACTCCATTCTTCAGGCGGACTCCTGACTTCAACAACATCCTTTGAAAATAAATTGCGACTCCATTCTCCAGGCGGGTTCCTGACCTCAACAACATCTTTTGAAAATAAATCGCCACTCCATTCTTCAGGCGGGCTCCTGACTTCAACATCAACTCACTAACTCCATCCCGTCCATGTCGCCTTCCTTTGCTTCATGCACCACTTTCTTCTTCCTGCATCGCTTCTTGGGCCATCCTTTCTTCTGAATTACCTTGTTTTGGAATTGCTTTCCTCCTGGGTCGTGTTATTTTTCTCTTGACTGCTGGGGATATCTTTGGAACTAATTACTTACCTGCTGGGGTAATGCTGCTGGGGAAATCTTCTTTATTTCCTTTTTTTCTACTTCCTTCAAAACCTTTATTCTCTCCCGGGATCGCTGGGGATTGAAATGTCATCAGCTGGGGATTACACTGTCGAGGGATCCCTTTTCCTTTTTCCTCTTTCCAAACCTCATTCGGGACTCGCGCTTGGCTCCCTTGAAAAACTTGTAGGATATAATGCTGCCGGAGAAATCTCGAAATCGGTGTTTCATTTTTTCGAGAACTGCTGGGGATGATACCGACTTCTTGCCTTTCTGAACGCAAGCTTCCTCGTTTTGTCTTGTCTGTTGGGGGTATAATTTCCTCTATCACAACTTGTTGTTTTTTTTTTTCAAAGCTGCTGGGGATAATCGGGTTCAAAGATCATTTCCTCGCGTTATCCGGCTTCTTTCCCCAACCGGGTATTTGGTTACGAGAAAATTTTCGCAATGGGAGAAAATTTTCTGCCCCAGTTTGAGAATCTTCTTCGTGGCATGCTTTTCTGCCAACAACCCCTCTTTTTCCTGTTTCAAATCAAAGAAAAATTGGTTAGTTTTAAAATGTGGTGGCTGGTTGTGGTGCTCCCGCTGGGGATGGTTCTCCTCCTCTTTCCCTGCTCTGCGTTTCATTGTCAGACCCTGCTGGGGATGTTATCATTTGATGATATTCATGCCGGGGATAGTTTTCTTCTTTCTTGCTTCCCCGCCTTCCTTGACGACTCTTTATTCGCGAGCCTTTCCATGTGGTTTTCCACTGGTATCCTGACCACCCGAATTCCTATGATAGTGACCCTTCGTGAAGACCTTGCATGTTTTACTGGTGAACCATTTTCTTTGTTCACCCTTGTCACTGAAAATACCTTTCTGCTGGGGATATCTCTCCTTCTTTTGCGGCATATCTAAGGACTGGGCATTTCCCAACCTTTGAGTCTCATTAACCTTCCTTGCGGTCATTAACCTTCCTCGAGATATCCTTATTGACACCAATCCCTCCCTTTGTCATTTTCCTATTGCCGGGGAATATCCCTCTGGACACTGGCCTTGCGCTTGATCCTTCCTGACTTATACCACTTGGGTGTACCAATCAAAATCCCGTCTTGCGTAATTGGAAAGTTGATGGAAAATTTTGCAGTCATTTCTTGCAAACAAACTCTATTGGGGAATTTTCGATAAAAAGGAGAAAGATAAAAGGAAACAGCATAAAAGACAAAAAGGAAGATAACTCTCTAAAAAGAAAAATTATAAAGTAAACCTATCAAACGTGGATATCAACTCTAATGGACATGACATGCACATATAGCCTATCCGCCGTCGTTAAACCGCCTTTTGTAATCTTCGCTTGGGGCTTTCCCATCTGATTTCCAATCTCCGTTCGACTTGTAGTGCCCGAGGGGTTTTCATTACCAAGCCTCTCTCATTTCGGTTTTTCTCTCACCTTTCATCGCCTTATGGTACCTGTGAAGGTTTTCACCGCTAAGACTCTCTCGTTTGTGTTACTTTTTCCGCTGGGGATTGGTGGTGTTACTGCTAAGACTCTCCTATTTTCTGCTGGAGATCGGAGTCTTTCTGCCGGGAATCAGAGTGTTATGTCCCGATGAAACTTCTCTCATTTGCCTAACTCAGCCTCTTTTGAAGATTGGTCAAAAGGTCTTTCTTTGGACCGTAATGTGGGTTTGGACAGGGCTAGAAAGAAAGGGTATTAAAGGCTCAAAATAAAACAAATTGGATTCAAAATTACAACCTTCGGAATCCTATATTTTCCTTACATAAACAATTTTTTTTTACTGCCCCCGTTTCTCGCTTGGGGATTTTTTGGTTTTCATTTACACTATGACCGAGCTGTGAAGCGCCTACGTATCCTCTTTGAGGAATCAGGTCAAACGTAGTTCCCAATTCCTCTTTTTCAAGTTTTTTTTTTCATACATTTTTCTTTTTCTTTTCTTTATCTCTTTTTGTTGTTTTCTTTTTCTTTACTTTTTCTTTATCCCTTTCTTCTTTTGCCTTTCAAACTTGTGTTTCTAGTCTTTGCAACTAATTCCGAAGGAGGGGTATGAAAGAATTTAAAATAAACCTCAAAGGGTTGACGATGGATAAAGTGTTTGGATAGCAGAACAAAATGCATTTGTCATTCCAATCTTCAAAATATGCCAAGTGCAAACAACACAATTAATATTCGTCATGTCTTTAAAGCACTGTTGGGCAACACTCTCATTATGAACGACCCCATGTCAATTTTGGCCAAGCTTGCCTTTGACTGTTTCCTTTTTACTTGCCCCGGTTTCACATGACTCAGGATCCAAATAGTCTCAAATTGTTTTTATTTCCTTTAGATGACCCGATCAGCTTCCAATTGCTTCATGATTAACTTTTAGACTTAAGCCACAATTATGTGTGCGCATGTCGTGTCACTAGATTCGGCGTTTGAGCACAAGACAAATCTAAAGGGTAAAAAGAACTAAACAAATAAAATGACCGGAAGTAACAAAAGGCCGAAAGCTTCATTAAACTAATGACGAAATGGTTCAATGACAAAACAAGCAAAACAAACTAGAGTACAGACCTGAAACAAAACTGGGCAAGACCAAAGCAAACTGCTAGGACAAAAGGGTTTGACCACAAGAAAACCCTGAAAATAACTCGGACAACAGAAATGACAACAAAAATGAACCACCAAAGCTCCATCTAGCTGACCAAAAGATGGAGAGTCTTCCCAATTACCAAGCACAACATTTTAGCCACTAAGTTCTGCATCAATATTGATGAGGCTTCCATCTGCTTCAACATTTTTAGCTTCAGTCAATATACCCCCGGAGGATTCGTGTGCTCTCTGTCACCGTCATTGATCACAATTAACCATCCTTTTTGAATCATTCTTTCTATTTCCTTTTTCAAGGTACGACAACTCTCAATATCGTGCCCTCTGACATTGGAATGGTATGCACATCGTGCAATAGGATCGAAGCTTCTTGCACGTGGATCGGGAGTATATTCGGGGAGCGGTGTAATCAGGCCGACATGCTTTAACCTTTCAAATAGACTTGCATAGGATTCTCCGATAGGGGTAAGAGCCTTTTCTCGCTTCAGCAACCTCTCCTCCCTAAACGCCTTATTTGGCCTGAAACCTGACCCAGGGGGTTTCCGGTATGTTCGTGGGGGTTGGTAGGATTTTTGTGGAGCTGGGTACCTGGAAGGTGAAGTACGATTTTGGGTGTCCCGGGAGAGTAGTGGTGTTGGGGACGGGAGTAGCGTTGGGAAAACATAGCTGGAGGACGAGTAGTTGAGCTACTCGAGTGGTTGGACAAGTTGTGATAGGTGGGTATATATGGAGGATGTGGGTGACCATCTGGCCTTGGGTTTAGTGTCCAAGTAAGTATAGAGTCCCGGAAGCTAGGTGGTGGCGGGGGTGGTGCTTTTCCATCCATCCACGCCCGATACATATCAGCCACATGTTGTCTCAATATTTTGACTTCTTCTACTAACCCGTGGTTCCGTTCAACCAGTTGTTGTTGGGTATCGGTGTCAACCCACTTAGTCTTGAGATTCTCTACCATTGTCCTCTGACTTTGTGTTACAGAGAAGAGTTATTTTAGAACCACAACCAACCACCTTTCTGGAAATAGACACAACAAAGCGAAGTCATCACGTTAGCGTTAGGCCATCTGACAGGTAGGTAAACGCACATTAGGGATGCAATGAACCTAGGCAGTTAAACCTAGTGTTAAAAATAGCGTGAAGCGAGGAAAAGCGACAACCCCCATTTCACGAAAAGCGAGAAGCGAGAAGCGAAGCGCCCGCTTTTTTTAAGTGAAGCGGAATTTAAAAAAAAAATTAAAATAAATACGGCATAAATAACACATGTAATTAGTAAGCAAATGTTCAATACCTCAATTAAAAAACTAAAGAGTAGCATCAAATTGGGCAGAAACTGGACAGAATTTGGGCATAAACTGGACAAAATTTGGGCAGAAACTGGACAGAATTTGGGTAGAATTATTCTGAAAAAAATTCGCCAGCATTTCGGCACTTTTTGGATGTTTAGAAAGAAAAAGAAGTAGAAGAAGAAGAAGAAGAAGAAGAAGAAGAAGAAGAAGAAGAAGAAGAAGAAGAAGAAGAAGAAGAAGAATGAAAATAAAAAGTGCAAAAGCAAAACATACCTGTTGAAACTTGAAAGCTGTTGGTGTAGTGTTGAAGTAGAAGAACCCTAGTTTGCTTGAAGAAATCGCTGGTTTAGAACCTTAAACTAGCTGCTGAAGAAGTCGAAGAAACTACTAGGTCTGGAACAGAAGTCAACAATTTTATTTTTTAATTGAAAAAAGACTTTAGGTCTTTTAATTCAAAAAAGCGACCGCTTCTTTCGCTTCGTTCCGCTTCACCGCTTCTCGCTTTTAAAAGAGAAGCGGGCGCTTTTCTTTACCTGAGTCGCTTTTAATTAGAGTGGCGCCCAGCCTCCCGCTCCGCTTCGCTTCTTGCTTAAAGCGAGGAAGCAGGCGCTTTTCTGAACCCTGGTTAAACCTTTCTATCATGCATTTGCTTCGGTTTCATGCGTCATTCCAGCTTCTCATATATGTGCTTTCCCAACTTTCCTTTATTTTCTAAATTGTTTTTGTTATTTATTTTTTTTTCTATTTTTCTCTTTTTCTATTCTCTTTTTCTTTTTTGTAGTTTTTTCATTTTTTTTTTGGTTATGGATATGGTCGAATCCTATGTGGATTGCCTACGTATCATGACCCCGCATGAATCGGACCGAGCGTAGTTCTTGCAAATTAATGCAAGAAATAAAGAGATGTTTATTTGATTTTTTTTCCTTTTTTGAAGAAAAATTGTAAAAGCCGACTCCAACTACAAACTCTGATGAAAAACTTTCACACCTTGTGCCAAAGATTTCTACAAGAATAAGAATATTTTTAGCGCCAATTATGACTATTTCTACAAGCAAAAATGGCTATTTTTGCAAAATTTATTTAAAAATGATAAACTTGAAAATAATTTTCCTCCTGTGGCTCATGGGTGCATCGTTCGGCATCGCCATAAGCCAACACAAGACGGAGAAGTTTCTAATGTCAATTGACTATTTTTACAAAATTGGCCATGTAATGGCTTATTTGACAAAGCGGCTATTTTTGCAAAATTTTATTTAAGAGACTACAAATTCAAAATTTTTCATCTTAGGGCCCATGGGGCATCGTTCAGCACCGACACAGGCCAACACAAGACTGAGAAAGTTTAAATGCCACATGTGGCCATTTCAGCAAAACCATATGTTGTTGTTTTTTTTGCAAAGTTGAGTAATGACTCAAACTTAATTTTGCGGATACGGCCTTTCAATATTTCCACGAGGGAATATTTCAAGGCTGTGCCCAAAAATTATTTACAAAGACTCAAAGTGGCTATTCTTGCAAAAATAGCCTTCCGACGTCCTTTTGGGGAACATTCGGCGTATTTTAAACAAGAATAGCATCACCCGATTTATTTATGATTCTAAATTTAAAATTTTGACATTTTTTGTTTTTTGGCTATTATTGCAAAAGGGGTGTGAACCCGGACTTGATTTTGCGGCTATGGCCTTGCAACATTTCCACAAGGAATATTTCAAGGCTATGCTCGTAAATTATTTAAAATGACTCAAAGTGGCTATTTTTGCAAAAACAGCCTTCCGGCGTCTTTTCGGAACATTCGGCTATTTTCAAAACATCGTTACTTTGATTTTATTGAAAACAAAAACTTCGACATTTTTTTTAAATTGTTTTTAATTTTTTGAAGGGGTGGTTGCTCAAACTTGATTTTGGGGTTATGGCCTTTCAACATTTCCCCATGGAATATTTCAAGGCTATTATTCAAAAAGAAAAAGAAAAGACTTCAAAGTGGCCATTTTTATAAAAACAGCCTTCCAACGTCCTTTCGGAACATTCGGCTATTTTCAAAAACAGCGTCACTTTGATTTTATTGAAAACTTTTTTGATTTTTTTAAAAAGGGTGGTAACCCAAACTTGATTGCGGCTACAACCTTTCAACATTTCCGCGAGGGAATATTTCATGGTTGTGCCCAAAAAATTATTTACAATGATTCAAAGTGGCTATTTTTGCAAAACAGCCTTCCGGCGTCCTTTCGGAACATTCGGCTATTTTTCAAAAATGGCATCACTTTGATTTTATTGACAAAATTAAACACAAATTTTTTTTTTATTTTTTAAAAAGGTTGGTAACCCTAACTTTCGCGAGGGAATATTTCACTTTCGCGAGGGAATATTTCAAGGCGGTGCCCAAAAATTATTTGTAATGATTCAAAGTGGCTATTTTTGCAAAGACAGCTTTCCGGCGTCCTTTCGGAACATTCAGTTATTTTTCCAAAAATGGCATCACTTTGATTTTATTGACAAAATTAAACACACATTTTTTTTTGATTTTTTGAAAGGGGTGGTTGGACCCGAGGAGGGTTGCCTACGTATCCCACCTAATGGCGAGAATCAAACCAGCGTAGTTCGGTCAGATTATTTTATGACCAATTATTTCTACAAAAATTGTTCCACCTATTTTTCAAATTTTCTTTTCAAACTTTCGACAACAATTCGTCAACATTTCGATATCTAAAATTTTCCTCTTTTTGTTTTTCAGGAATTTAGCCAATAATAATCTAGAACAAATAAATGCAACATATAACATGCTCGGTCTTTTGATTACCGGGTCACCTATCCTAGACGGACCCAACCCCTGTGTTGAGTCCCCTAAGTCAGATATGATGCAAATAAACGTCCTAGATCTAGGCTCAATATCCTGATTTTTCATTGGTACTAGACCGTATACCCAAGTAGACAACTCGGATCGAGGAGGGGGCTACGTACCGGTGACCCGCGGGGTCAATCGGCTTTGTAACTTATCCGGCCTTTTTTTCTTATTTTTGGTATTGACACTACCAGAAAGGGGAGTCTCAACCAGTAAGCACATCCCCGGAAGTAAAGAAGAGAAGGGTTTTCGGCACAGTTTTATATATTCAGTTCACGCAATATCAAAGCAGTAAACATGTAGCACATTAATCAAAACATATAATGAAATCGGATATAAGCAAAAATAGCAATTTAACTGAGCTCGAATTCTTAAACCCTGAACCGAAGTTCTGGGTTATCTTCCCCAGCAGAGTCGCCAGAGCTGTCACACCTCCTTTTTTCACACACATACATAAAATGTATAATATGCCGTTGTTTAGTACCACACCCCGAGAAGGGATATAATAATAATCAGTGAAGGAGTTTTTCCACTTAAAGGACAGTCGGAACGTGATCAATTTATTTAATTATTCAGAGTCGCCACTTGGGAAAATAATGGTGTCCCAAGTCACCGGTTTAATCCCGAACCGAGGAAATTTATGACTCTGTAATACAGTCTGCGAAACTAGAAACCTGAATAAGGAATTCTGTTAACCCGGGAGAAGGTGTTAGGCACTCCCGATTCCGTGGTTTTAGCACGGTCGCTCAACTGCTCTTTTTTGTTTTTATCTGATTTCTTTATATATTTTAACTATGTGCTTTTAATGTTCCGCTTTTCAATTTTAGAAGAATTGCGACGTCACGAAAACACATTTCGAGTCACACCGCAACCGGTACGCCTGTGACTTTAATGTATTTCAGTTTCGCCGAGAGTTAGATTTGGGACACATAAATGCGCACCCGTGATTAGGAAAGGTATTATTATTAACTAACGCGCCTAAAGATTCTACGTGTTTACAACTTTGCGAGGGCCATGAAAATTTGCTAAATGGCGCGCCTCGAATTCCAAAGGAAAAACATTCAACTAAATGAACTTCAGAAATTCATATTTAAACTAATTAAGTGTCACAACTATGCTACGAGAACCGTCCCATAGCTGAAATACTCATAACCAGACTTATCGCTTGAACGGTTAGGCTAACTTCTGCGGAAATCCAAATGAACTTAAAAGCTACACTCTCAAACGATGCCGTATAACCCACTAACAAAAGAATCAGCTCCTAATTAACAATTGGCCATCATGAATATTTTGTCCTTAAACTAACATTCACTGTGTGCCAGAAGTTAACAATTTATGCAATAAATCAAACAATCTCAACAATAGGATGGAACAAAAATTAGTAGAGAATTATTCTTATTTCACCAATCATATAAATAAAAAATCATAGATCCATGAACTTAGTATTCAAATAAAAGTATATCGAAAGAGAAGAACCTCAATGAATCTCGATAGCAATAATACTGCTTGACGTTAACCAAATGAATTTTGAAATAACAGGGTGAAACATCAAACGTGCCCAAGCAGGAGGCTCCACAATAGTAGCGGCAGCAACTTAAGACCCGATTAGCCTTCTCGAACCCAGAAAGAGACGATGCAAACTAACTGAAGCTTCGAATAGCTCTATGATCCTCCTCTTTGATTCTGTTTTTTTTCTTTTTTTTTTGGTGTGCAATATAGAGAACACAATCGACAGGGAAAAAAAGATGGAACGAGTTTTCGATTGCCGATTAGAGTGGAGGAATTGAAACTAAATATGAGCACCTCGTTTGGGAATCTGCCGATTGAGCTCAAAGAAGAGCGAAATAGAAAAATAGGAAGAAATAGCTACTAGTAGAAAAGAAAAAGAGATGAAAAATCTATAGGTACCTGTTTGGGGAAATTGGGGATGGGGTCATCCGCCACTCTCTGTGTTGTTGCGGCTGTGTGTATAGTGAAAGAGAGATTTGGCCGCTACTTCCGGAAAAATGAAGAAGACCTTTTTTGAGTTATGCCTCAGGCATTTATTTTTGTTGCTGCCCGTTTTTCTTCTCTTCCAGAACAAAAAAAATGGAGCCTTTTCGTGTATTGGATCCCTTCTTTTAAAAATGAAAATCCTACTCCAAAATAGTTCGGCCCCTCCACGTGACTCCTTTTTCAAATTCTCTCTATTGTCTCATCTCTTTGTCTTTTTGTATTTGTCCCTTTTCTTTTGTCTTTTTCTTTTTTTTATTTTTAATCATTCTCCCATCCCTCCCCCTTAGTGTAGTGTCGTGTGTGTAGTGTGTATGTATGAGTTCTTTTTGTCCGTGTTCCCCGTGTGGTGGACTCGGATTATTATGGGCTAAGCCCGAAAATTATAAAACCGGGTAGTTTGAACCCGAATATTATTCTTTGCCCGGAATCGAGAATGAGAACACGGAGTTATTTAATTAATCCTACGTAAGAAAAATAACTACAAGACTAATAATTAAAACAAAATTATTTTTTATATTTTTTCAAAATTAAAGTAACTACAAAATGTTAATGAAACTATTTTTTTATTATTTTCGTTTTTATAAAAAGATAAAAATATAAAGTACTATTTTTGTATTTTTCAAGTTTAAAAATGACTACGAAACATTAATAAAACTATATTTTTGTTATTTTTCTTTTTAAGGTAAAAATAAAGTAAAAGAGTCAAATTTAGTTAAAATAGCTATATTAAAACTAAACTAAATATTTTACGCTGAAAAATATAAAAAATCTCGGGTAGGGGCAAAATCACGCATCTACACTCATGCTGTCTGAACCGGGTCTCGAGTAACTGCCCTGCTGATGACTGTGCACGGATGGCGGTGCACTCGCGGAGGACCGAGCATATGACTGGGATGGCCCTGATGACCCCTTCCCTGGAAGTGATCTCCCTGAACGACCCATTGACCGGGCCCTGCTGCTACTTTCCCTTTCTGCACGAATCTTCAATTTCCTGGCCTCTATGGCCCGAGCAAACCCCACGATCCTCCCATAGTTCATGTCTGAGTGCAAAGCTGCTGTGGCGGCCTCATTCACTACCAAAGGGCAAAGGCCCCTGAACAAACCGTCGAACCCGGGCATCCATAGTCGACACTAAATGAGGAGCGTACTTGGACAACCTTACGAACTCCATATGATACTCCCATACACTCATACTGCCCTGTTTGAGAACCTCGAACTCTGTGGCAGGGGCTGCCATTGCCTCAGCAGGCAAGAAGTGGTCCATGAATGCATCTACGAACTCTTCCCATCTAGCCGGAGGGCTCCCTTCCTCACGGGAATCCTCCCACATTTCGAACCATGAACGTGCCGCTCCCTTCAGCCTGTAAGAGGCCAACTCTACCCCCTCTATATCCGTAGCCTTCATCACTCTGAGGGTCTTGTATATCTCATTAAGGAAATCCTGTGGGTCAGCCCCTGGATCGACACCTGAGAATTCTGGAGGTGCCAACCGCAAGAATTGGTGGACTCTGGAGCCGGAGGAACCTCCCTGTCCGCTGGAGGATGCAGGGGCATCATGGGATCTCTGGGCTTGGGCGGCCACTAACTGTGTTAACATATGAATGGCTCCCCTAAGATCCTCATTAGAGATACCGGAACCAGAAAGTGGAACTGTATCAGAGTCAGGAACACTGGCAGGAGGAATGGTGGCATCCTCTACCGTAGCTGGAATAGGGGCACTTGGGTTTTGAACAGATGGTGCAGGCAAATTCAGGACTGGTGGGTCATTCTCGCCCACGACATCGGGTACATGATTTGCAGCCACACTTGGGCCGACATTGTCCCCAAGGCCGAGTCTAGCCTGCTTCTTAGGCGCCATATTCTGAAAATTTTGGAACAAGGTGCGAATTAGACATTAATACTTCGATTATGCACTTTACCGCACGATATAGATTAACAAAGAAATGGGTGAATTCCTAAATGTCCGTGCAGCCCCCAACTTATATGATGTGGTCGACAACACACCGATAAGAAGGGCACTACTAGACACGGCTCCGAGACATCCTAGGACACTTTAAAACCTTAGGCTCTGATACCAACTGTCACGCCCCAAATCGGAGGACATGACCGGCGCCCGACCGGGTTGCCCCAATCAAGCGGACCTGAGTGCCTTTCATTCCCACGCGTTACCCCTGTGTTGATTATTACTCATGAACCAAAGATCTAACCAATTATAACTGATTTTACAGTATACAAACATAACCATATGAGTGATTCATTAACAAGTTTACAGTTTTTACAACGCCCAACATGTTATATACATAAGACTGGAATCCCACAGTTTACATGTCTACGGAGCCTCTAGGATACAAAAAGGGAATACAATACTTGCCGGTAACAAGGCTCCGACTATACCTTAAAAACCAAAATGAAATCTAAATGAAAGTGGAGTGAACCACACAGGGGCCCCAGGAAGAAAAGGGCTCACCAAAGTGAAGGATGAAGGATACTACTGCCGATGTGCTGAAGTGCCTGCTACAGATCCACCTACAATCATAACACGAATGTAGCGTCCCCGGCAAAATGGACGTCAGTACACTAGAATTGTACTGGTATGTATGGATAAACTTTGTCCCAAGTAAACTCAAGCCGTTAAACAAGAATCACGATGATAAGATAGACAATAAATTACACCAAGAATCAATAAGCCAGCCAACCATGTTTTTCATATCGTCCTCATTTCAAATATAATTCTCAACACAAGGCACTTTTTAAGATCAACAAATTGAACAATAACCAATCAAATCTCGCAAAAGCACAAGTAGTCAAACAAAGGGGCAATCAGTGCCCCACAGGTTGCAAACTCTCCTGCTGTCTCCTTTCACAATTTCACATCATTGATTTTTATATCAATTTTCAATAGCGATTTCGATCGCTTTATCCTTATTACCTCGTCCACCCTTATTACCTCGGCCACCCTTATCACCCCAACCCACACCTTATTACTTCATGTTGCGGTGCGCAACCCGATCCCACCGTACAATTTCAATCACAACAATTACAAACAGCAAATAAGGCACTACGCCAAATTACAACAAGTTCAAATAAGCAACTTACAATTCGATTCATATTCTCAAATATTTTCAAACTGAATTCACAGCCAAATTACCATGTTTCCATATTTGAGAGTGCCCACATAAGTATGTTCAACAATTTACCACAGTTCAAATGTTTCATCTCTTCCACAAGAAGCCATATATGCCACCACAACAATTTGTTATCAGTTCTTTACCAATTCTAGTTCCCTTGTTATCCTTCAACTCATATTTCATAACACACCACATGTAGTTCAACATCAATTGAATACCCAACAATGAAATCAAAGAATTTCATATAATTTCTCAAATTAACACATGCCAAAAATAATTCTCACACATTTGGGCGATTTTACAAGAATCAAAATTAGCCATACATACCTCGTTTAAGCTTTCCTTAAGTTACTACGACGTTTCGGAAATTCTAGCAATCCCAACCTACTTGAAACATAGCAAAATTAAACATAATTTAGGAAGACATTTATGGTTTCAGCTCCTTGCAACATTTTATCAAACACTAGTTGGGCGACTTGATTTTTTAATACTCTTTTACAATATTTCCCTTCATTCCAAAACCCAATCTTTACCTATTTATGTTCATCAATCTTCCCCCAACTCTATTTGCACAAGCATGCATACATAACACTACCCTACCAAGAATCATACCTCAATAACACATTTCACAACCTCTACAATACTAACATAACCTAGGTTAGGAACCCATGGCTCCCAATCACCCTCCCATGAGTTCTATTGTATGTATCTTACATAAATAATCACCATAGAGTAGTTGGAGATGATAAACATACCTCTTGTAGTAAGAATTTTAAGAATCTCCACTTGAGGTGTTCTTGAAGAATTCAAGAATTAGAAGGAAAATCTAAGGATTTTGAAGATTAATCCTTGTTAGTATAAGTGCTTAAGGGGTAGAAATTACTCAAAGAACTATAAAAATCTTACCTTAGATCATAGGGATGAAGTTTGGGATGAAACCCTCTTGAGAGAGCAAGTCAAAACCCCAAAAATGAGTTGGGAACACTCTAGGCCGGTCTTTGGGGTATTAAAACTATCCAGGTGCGCGAAGTGTTGCCCAGATACGCGAAGTATGCAAGCTTCGCGCATGACTTCGCGCATTTTCTTAAGCATTCTGCCTAAGGTGCGCGAAGTGTGCGCGAAGTCCACTTCGCGCAGGACTTCGCGCATCTGACACCTGACGAGTAAAATGATCATAACTTTCTGTATACACTTCCGAATGACGAACGGTTTGTTGCGTTGGAAACTAGACTCAAAGGGCTTTAATTTGATAGGTTGATCCTCATACAACTCCTTATATAACAGGAGATAGGATCGTTCAAAGTGAGGTCTTGTGCGCACTCTTTTACAGATTTCGTCTAATATGCAATTTTCCATCTTGGATTAGGCTTAGGCCTCTCCTTAGACCCCAAATCACTTATAATAAGACTTATACCCTTATTAAACTATCTAATTAATATCCATAATATTATGAATCCTTATTTGCACACGAGATAAAACAATGCAGCCTACATTAGCACGACGAAATCTTAAATAACTCGAAAAAAATTTTCGGGGTCTTACAAATACTCAGATTATATTTGCAACGCCCGCATAGTCTTTTGTGAGATGCAATTGAGCGTAATCAACAAACCAAACATGTAAAATTACAATTGATTATTGAAGATATAGTATTCAAACTAACACACCATAATATTCTAATAAAGAATACAATATTCAAAATCAAATAAATCACAATATTCTAATTTGAAATACAATATTAAAATCAAATATACTATAATATTTTAATTTGGAATATAGTATTCAAATCAAACATACCACAATATTCTAATTTGTAATATAATAGTCAAACTAAACATACATTTATTTATATTTATTGTGTATATATTATTTTAGTTGGAATATTAACATTCTTTAATAGGAGTAGTATACAATGATTAGTTTACTGTATTTTTTTATATTGTATAGAAGAAGATAAACTTCCTTTAACGATAAAAGTTCCCATAGTAAGAAAAAATATTTAATGATGTTATAAATATGATTCTATTTAAGGTGAATGTCTATATTTAGAGAGATTCTAGGGTTTATTACTTGGTGTTTAAGTCACCCTCTCCCTATAAATAAAGAGTTCTATTACATTGTAATTCATCCCAAATAAATAAAAATTCTCTCTTACTTTTCTCTACAATATTATTCTTTTTCTTTTATTGTTTCATAATACGTTATCAGCACGAGACTCTAACCAATTGAGTAGACGCTTTGCGATTGAACATAATGATTGTCAATTGTTCCATGAACTTCCTTCGTGATTTAATTCTGGATTTAAAGTAAGTATTTTACTTTATTTTTCTCTTTTAAATTCTTGAAAATCTATAATTTGATTTTATATACAAGCAAAGACAACAAAGTTTCATTATAACTCTAATGGAGTTTGTACAAAATTATAACCACCTGAAATGGTCAAATTATTATGTCTTGCCTTGATCAAAGTCATGTATGATCATGAGCACAAGAACTGAAAACTCGTCTTATTGAATTTTCTCCATTCTCATTATCTTAAGAGAATGTATAGCAATATGTGATAAGTCCGAAAGAAGACAAAATTATTACCGTGAAGGTATCAATAGATGTGGTCGTGGCAATAGACGAAATTTTAATCATCATCATTGTGATAATGAGAACAATAAGGATTCTCAAAATTCTCCTTCACTTTGTCATCAATTTGTTAGGAGATTTTATAAAGCACATATAGATGATTATGGTCCATTCATGATGTGAATGTGACAACATCTTATTTATGAATACATATTCATTTTTGGAAGAATATGAACATACTAGTGGTAGCGAATATACCACTCTGACCTCTAGATGTAGGTTTGAGATGATATAAGAAAATAATGTTATTATTATGGCATGAATGGTCATTGGTCACGTACCTATTGTACGCTAAAATACTTTGGCAATGTGATTATTAAAGGACAACAATAATGTAAGAAACATATCTTGCGTATGATTTTGACCATAACCATAATAGTATAACTTTCTCCTTAAAATTTACCATATAGATGTTGATGAATATGTGGTAGTACCAAAATAATTGAGAGCTCTGGAAGAGCCAATTATAATTTGGAGAAACACAATTAATTACCAGTAAGGTATTGTATTTTAGTAAGTCTCAAAGAAACTTATTTAGTTTCCAAAGTATACGCGAAAGCGGTTGATTATATTTAGATAATAAATAAATAAAAATATTTAATATCTTCTATTACTACAACTTGTAGCGGGATAATATGTATGTGAAAAATTACCCGCTTTATTTTCCAGTTTGTACTAAAAAAAATCACAATAAAGTGGATGTTTATTGATATAAAATTTTATATCATAATAAACTTGGAGTTTATTGATAATTTCACATGTCATGGTGTAAATTTGAAGTTTGTCACTATTAATAATCTATTCAGTTGGCATAGTTAGTTTATCCATATCAATTTAAGTATAATGTGCAAAAGAGAATTCACATGGGTAAATATTTACGAATTCGCTTATGTTACTTGTTCTAATTAATTAATATACCAACCAAAATTGGGGTTGAATCCCATGAATACTGGAAATATTAAAGGTGAATATGCGTCCATTCACCTTCCATGTATACCACATAAGATGCATCAATGAGATGGTTGTATGCGTGATCATTATTAACCGGCCGGTGTGTGCGAGGTAACTTGCTCAATAATTTAATTTAGAGCATATTCCGGATTTTCTATTCAAGAAGTTCATCTTGATAAGTTGGTTTACATCACAGCTGTTTTAGCAAAATGATTTATTGAGTGCCTCCACTTAATAGCTAAACTATTGCTTATGAGAACAAAGTTTATATATATCAGTTTGATATACGTTATATACGAAAGTATATTATTTTCTCCCCTCACAAGTGGTTCAGGGTCAGGAACCAAATAATTCTATATACAGTTTGATATACGTTATATATGAAAGTATATTATTTTCTCTCATCACAAGTGGTTCAGGGTCAAGAGCCAAATAATTTTATCTTATTATTATTGATACGCGATGTATATTTTGATTAACACCATAACGCACAAATATGAATTCTCAAAGTTGAGGAAACAAGTTAGTTTTTCTAACATGAGGGGGAGACATGATTAACAATTGAAAAAAAGTTACGTGGAATGAAATATCATTTGTACATCTAGATCCTCAAATAAAATAATATGAACTTGAAGTTCATAAAAGGACAATTCATTTGCAATATATTGCAAAGCATGCCAGGTGCATTTGCTAACCCAAAGAAAGTAATTGTATTCTCATTGCAAATGCTCCTATTAAATCCTAAAAGGACAAAGTCTATGGTACGTTTAAAGCGTATAAACAATCGGATTCAAATAAACTTCTTGATAAAGAAGGTGAGCAAATAATCAAAATGATCATAATAAAGGAGATAAGTGATCTAGAAGATCACATGACATAACACATTATAAAATCTCATGAGAGATTTAGGTACCTGAATATATGAATAAAGAGATCTCTATGTTGTGTCTATATGAAAACAAGGAGGTTGGAACCGATATAAAATATTTGTCGACGATATTGATTTTAGCGCTAAATATATGTGAGGATCTTAAGTCAAGAGGAACAATCCGAGTAGAATTGGTTTCATATGAAAGACATGCAATTTTGAACATGTAGTTCAAATACTTGAAAGTATAAAGTCAATGATATGTGCTGTCAGTTTTCAATATTTTATATGTCTAGCATGACATGAAAATTTGATATGCATCTAAAGTCTATTTGTGACGACCCAAAAGGTCATCACCGTATTTCTTTCTTTTTTCGCGCTTCTGAGGCCTTGGAAACCTCGCTTTTAGTTACCTCAATTTGCGTGCATAGTCCGAACGCGAAGTCGGAAATTTTTTATGTTAAAACACGTGAATTCTATGAAAAATTTGAAGAATTTTGATATTAATATTGATATAGTTAACTTTGGTCAACATCTTGGATAAACGGACTCGGAACCGTGATGTGACAGTCCCGGGAGGTCCGAAGAAAAATATGGGATTCGGGTATGTGTCCGGAGTCGAAATCCGAGGTCCAGAACCTGAGTAAAAGAATTTTTCTGTTAAATTATTTTTTGAAATTATTAAAGAAAAATGGAAATAAAAATGAGTTAGAAAATATAGGTATGGGGCTCGTATTTTGGTTCTGACACCCAATACAGGTCTTAAATATGCGTTAAACTCTTTATGTGAAATTCGGTCGAAATCGGACGTCGTTTGACGTGTTTCGGACCTAAATATCTAAAGTTGGAAGTTTATGAACTTGAAAATGAAAAATGATGATTTTGAGGTTTGATTATTTGATTTTGATGTTATTTTGGAGATTTGATTGTTCGAACAAGTTCGTAGGATGTTATTGAGTTGGCGTGTGTGATTGGTTAGGAGACTCGAGGGCTCGAGAGTGAATTGGAGGTCGTTCGGGGTGGCTTTTCACTTAAAAACATAGCAGATTTTCTGCATTTGTTGGCTAGGGAATTCCTTCTCCGTGTTCGTGGCTTTAGGAATCGCGTTCGCGTACCTTCCTTGATTTCCTTCCGCATTCACGATTGTGTCCATGCATTCGCGAAGCTTCAGGCCGCCTCTTCATCGCATTCACGTGATGCCCAATGCGTTCACATAGAACAATCTTTGGGCATCCTATATTTTCCTCTCTGTGTTTGCATGGCTTGTCCGCGAACGCGGTGATTGCCAACATCTGTTCATCGCAAACACGACCCTACTGTCGCAAACACATAGGGTAAATTCACCTAGTAATTTTAAAGTCTAAAAAATAGCCCACTTCGGGATTTTAGCCATTATTTCTCACGGACTCTTCCCATTCACTCTCCATAGGCGAATTTCAAGCTTTCCTGTCACGATGCCAAATCTGGTCGTGATGGCGCCCAGCACATTGCTAAGCCAGCCTGACCAATCAATATAATCAACGGAGCTAGAAGCTCTCTTTAGCCCATTTAAGCATATTAATATATGAAACAACAGTGATGTATGTAACGAAAACGGGGAACCAAGTCCCATAATACATCAACTCCCATAGACCAAGGGTCAAGAGTCATGAGCCTCTACTGAACATGAGTGTATAAAGGTTTACAAGATACCAAGTGCGGAAAGAAAAGTCAATACAAAATCAAGACGGTAAGAAGGAATATCGGGTCCTGCGGACTCTGCAGCTACCTCGAATATCCACAAACGTCGCCTCGCACAGCTACTGGATCACTGCTGAGAGGTACCTGGATCTGCACACAAGGTGCAGGGAGTAAAATGAGTACTGCCAGACTCAGTGGTAATAAACAAGGGTAAGACAATGCAGATAAGAAATCCGCAATAAAGCACTATGTAAAGCTATAATCAGCTACCCTGTCACAGAATCAATATTCACTGTACCTGTACCAACAAATACCAATAAATAGCATAACAGCTAGCAGATGTAGCTAAATGCAATGCAATGCATGATATGACCGCTACGGCGTGTAGCCCGACTCCAATTTTGGGTACCCGTGCTCACTGTGGGGGTTCAGACTCCAGAGGGGCTCCTACAGCCCAAGCACATCTCATAGAGATATTCTCGCGGCGTGCAGTCCGATCCAACATATATCCTGCTGCGGCGTGCAGCCCGATCCACTACTAGTCAGCTAATATGCAGATACAGCCTCGCAGGCTCAAAAGTAGTTTTTGAAAACTGCTTTATCATTTTTCAGTTGGAAAACAGTAATATCAAGTTCCAGAGATTGGAATTAGCATAATAACAAAAATAGCTGCGGACTAGTAGTAAACTAGCATGTCTATATGATAAGACAATGATAACGATCCTCGCGGGATCCAATAACTGGCTCACGGCCCACATGTATACTCAACCGCCCAAGAAGGGGGTTCCTCGGCTCAAGAGTGGCCATTATCACAATATATATATATGCAACCATCCGAGAAGGAGGTTCGACGACTCGAGAATAGCCAATAATACAGTATCAACAGGTCGGACTAATATATAGTCTCCAGTTCATGATCGACCCCGCACTCTCAAGAGTGTGCGTGTCTCGCCGCTATACAGCGTCACAAAGTGGTATACCGGGGTTTCGAACCCGCCGGTCATCACCCACATCTATTACTCACCTCAATACGGCGCGACGACTACTCCGCAATGCCCTTGCCACGAGAATCAAGCTCCGCACGCGTAGAATCTGATCAAATACAGTAGAAATACAACAAATTAGGCTAATGGGACGACACCCAATCAATACAACTCGATTTACATCAAAATTCCCAAAGTTGTCAAAACCCGACTTTCGGTACGCTTGTCGAAAAATTACAAAAGTTACATATTTGGAATCCTCATCTCGATACGAGTCTAGGCATATAAAATTTACCAAAATCGGACTCCATTTGCCCACTCAAATCAGTGTTTTTCTTTAATTTAGGCCTAGGGCTCAAACCCACCTTTAATCTTCCATTTACAGAAATTTAACCCATGGATTCATGTTAAAATGATGTACTTAAGCCACAAAACGTACCTCCAACGATTCCCCGTCGAAATCCCTTCAATTCCCGTCCAAAAGCTCTCAAGAATGGCCAAAAATGGTGGAAAAATGGTTGTTTTCGCGACTGAAATGTTTTTAACATTCTGCCCGATACTGTAGCTAACACTATGCGATCGCATTAGAGCATTGCGATCGCATAGAACAAAATTTCCGTTCACTGTAGCTAAGCCTATGCGATTGCATAAAACAAAATCCTGGGTACTGTAGCTAACACTATGCGATCGCATCAGTGCATTGCGATCGCATAGAACAAACTCTCCGGGCACTGTAGCTAACACTATGCGATCGCATCCGAGCATTGCGATCGCATAGAACAAAATTTCTCTGCAATTTTTTTCTGCTGCATTTTTTCAACTCAAAAATTCCCGTTAGCCATCCGAAATCACCCCGAGGCCCCCGGGACCTCAATCAAAGCCACCAGTATATCACATTACCTCATTCAAACTTGCTCATAACATAAAAACACCATCATAAACATCAAAATCACCAATTACACACGGATTCAAGCCTAAGTTTCTTCAAAACTTCCAAATTACACATTCCATCAAAAACCCGACCAAACGACGTCCGAATGACCTGAAATTTTGCAGCACATCCAAAATCACCTAACAGAGCTACTGCAACTGTCGGAATTCCATTCCGACTCCCGGATCAAAATCTCACCTATCGATCGGATTTCGCCAAAATTCAACCTTAGCCAATTCAAGCCTAAAACTACACCGGACCTCCAAATTAAATTCCGATTGCTCTCCTAAGTCATAAATGATCCCCCGAAACTAGTCAAATCGTCAGAATCTGATTCCAAGCACTCTAACTCAATAGTCAACTCTAGGTTGACTTTCCATATTCAAACTTCCTTCAAATATGCTATTTGCTTCATTTTGAATTCAATTCATTCCTAACTCACCCGATAGGCTCTAACACTGATATAAAAGTATAAAACATGTAATTGCAACATGACGGGGTGGTAAATTCCCGTAACGACGGGCCGGGTCGTTACATTCTCCCCAACTTAAACAATCGCTCGTCCTCGAGCGTACTGAGAGTTGTACTAGAAGCAACCCAATAGCTGAATGACCTTACCAAGCATATATTCGGGCGATCATACGTCACCCTATCTCACATAAGTCCGAAAACACCATATAGTCAAAATTTCACAGACCATCTGGACCATAAATCACATTGCACTTTCTGAAATCATATGCCAAATGCAATGTGACGACCCAAAGGGTCATCACTTATTTTATTAATAATTTCGAGCTTCTGAGGCCTTGAAAACCTCATTCTAGGTTGCCTCGATTTACGTGCATGATCCGAGCATGTAGCCGGAAAGATTTTGTGATAGAAAATATAAATTCTATGAGAAATTTGGATAAAAATGATATTAATATTGATATGGTTGACTTCGGTCAACATTTTTGGTAAACGGATCCGGACCCGAGATTGGATGGTCCCGAGAGGTCCGTAGGAAAATATGGGACTTGGACATGTGTCCGGAGTCGAATTCCTGAGGCCTAGAGCCCAAGTTATGAATTTTTATGTGAAATTGTTTTTGATGCAATTATTAAAGGAAATAAATTAATAGACCTTGGTATCGGGCTCGTATTTTGGTTCCGACGCCCGGTACAAGTCTTAAATATTATATATGTGATTTCTCTAAAGTTTGGTGACATTTGGATGTCGTTTGAGATGTTTTGGACCTTGAGTTCCAAGTTAAGAAGTTTTGAAAATCAAAACTATGAAAACCATGAGTTTGGGGCTTGATTTGATTGAAACGAAGTGATATTGGTGATATGATCGCACGAACAAGTCCATAATGTGTTTTTGAGGTTGTGTACATGTTTGGTTTGGAGCCCGGGGGGCTCGGGTAAAGATTTGATAGGCCGTTGGATGAAAATCTGAATTTTGAACTGCTGGTTTTTTTCACCCAACTGTTGGCTTCGCAATTGCGAAGAATTTCTCGCAATTGCGAAGGTGACAGACCAAGGCAGGGTTCGCAAATGCGAACCCTTGATCGCAAATGCGAAGGGCGTCCAGGAAGGCTTGGGTTCGCAATTGCGAACATAACTTCGCAAATGCGAGGCCTTCACTACCAAGCCATGCTTCGCAAATGCGAAGCATTCTTCGCAAATGCGATGCCTTCACTGTTGAGCCATGCTTCGCAAATGCGAAGCCTTCTTCGCAAATGCGATGCGTTCACTGCTGAGCCATGCTTCGCAAATGCGAAGCCTTCTTCGCAAATGCGAAGGAGCCTTGTTCGCAAATGTGAACATTATGTCGCAAATGCGAACTTTCCACCCTTAGCTTATTTTTCAAACTCCAGAAATTGGTCGGGGTTCGCAATTGCGAACCCATGTTCGCAAATGCGAACACAGAGACCCGAAAAACACGAATTTCAGTCATTTCTTCATTTTTCACAAAACCAAAACACCCATTTGCGACTCTTCAAGGATTTCTTCTTCATCAAAACGATTGTAAGTCACTTTTTACTTAATTCTTTCAATTCCTAACATCATTAAACATGTTTTTCATTAGAAATCAAATGTTTTCATGGTAAAATTCTTGTTTTTGTTAGAAAATAGGGTTTTTCATAAATTGGGGAATTGGACCTCGAATCGAGGTCCGATTTTGAAACAAATCATATACATGAACTCGTGGGGGGATGGGTAACCGGATTTTGGTCCTAACCCCGAGTTCCGACCATGTGGGCCCGGGGTTGAAATTTACTATTCATGGCAGAATGTTGTAAAAGTGTTATTTGGTATTAAGAATTAGTTTGTTGAGTAGAATTGATGATATTAAATCAATTGTGTATAGATACGGTTGGATTGGAGCCAAATTGAAAGAAAAGACATTTCCACGGATTGGATTGTTCATAAGCATTCGAGGTAAGTGTTTGTTCTATCCTAGCTTGAGGAATAGGATTATGTGTTATGTGTTATGTGATCGAGTGCGGTGTATGGGCTGTGGTGACGAGCATCCATACATTGGCGTCTAGTATGACCGTGAGTCGTTGGAAAATGATATTTTGAGATATATTATAGGTGAATCGTTATTGTTCTCCCTTGTTGGGACTTGTTGTGAAGAAAATTATTGATTGCCCTTGATGGGACGATTTATGAATTATTGTTTCTTTCTTTGCCCTTAACTGTGATTGTTATTTGGGTGAGGAAGAGAGATAATGCACGAAGGATCATGCCGTGCCATGTTTATTATTGATTATGCACGAAGGATCATGCCGTGCCATGTTTATTATTGATTATGCACGAAGGATCATGCCGTGCCATGTTTATTATTGATTATGCACGAAGGATCATGCCGTGCCCTATTATTGATTATGCACGAAGGATCATGCCGTGCCCTATTATTGAACCATGTACGAAGGATCATGCCGTACTATGGATGTGAGGATGAGAGTAAAAGCACGAAGGGTGATGCTGTGCAATTGTTTGCTATTCCTTGAATTGATATTATTTGTGTTTACATTACACTTTGTTTTTCCTTGTGAAATTATTAACTGTGGTTAATTGTTGAATTCTTTAAGATATTCCTTATTGTGTTAATACTTGATTATTTCTTGTTATTTTGTGGTACACATATATATATTGAATTGCACAGGTTTATGTGGGTGTCTGGTCCTAGGCTTGTCACTACTTCGCCGGGATAGGCCAGGCACTTACCAGCACATGGGGTCGGTTGTGCTGATGCTACACTTCTGTGCGTTTTTGCACAGGTCCAGGTTACGATCAGGAGCAGCAGCAGCAGCAGCAATAAATAGATCGCGTGGGAGTTGATCACATTTGAGACCGAGGTAGCTTGCAGACGTCCGCAGGCCCGGCGTCTCTTTCTTTAATTATGTTAATAGCTGTAGTCTCATTGTTCCGAGACAAACAGAATTATGTTATATTTCCTTCAGACTTTATGTGTAGTATTCCATAGTAGTTTGTGAGTTGGTGACTCCAAGTCTTGGGTAGAGGATTTCAGTATGATTTTTACCGTGTGATTTATTATTTCCATATTCGATAAAGCATTCCGCATTTATTTAATTAAAATTGTGTTAAAAATAGGATAGTATGAATACAGTGGCTTGCCTAGCTACCACGAGTAGGCGCCATCACGATCCCGATATTGGGGGAAAATCCGGGTCGTGACAAGTTGGTATCAGAGCTCTAGGTTACATAGGTCTCACCACTCACGAACAAGCTTAGTAGAGTTTGAGAGGTAGGTACGGAGACGTCCGTACTTGTCCTTCAGAGTCTATTGAGTTAGGAAAAAGTCTCTCATTTGTTCTTTCTTGTCGTGCTACTTGATCCTCAATTACCGATTGAATTTCTATTCTGTCCTTTCGAAGATGGTAAGGACACGCACTTCTTCGTCCGCCGACCAGCAGCCTGAGCCCCAGACAGCTCCTGTGAGGGGCGGGGGTCGAGGCCGTATCGGAGGCCGTGGTAGGGGCAGAGCTCGGCCCCCGGCAGCTACCCCAGAGGTGGAGCCTCATATTGAGACTAACGAGGAGGTTCCGATTCCGGCAGCTCCAGTGGGCCCCAGCTCAGGTCCCATGAGAGGCTTTAATTACCCCGGATCTCCGGGATGCCTTGATCGAATAGCGGGATTCATGGACAAGCATTGCCGCAGCCGGGTTTATTATCGGCTGCCCCGCCTACTTCTCGGCCGGAGCGAGGGGCCCGTACTCCTATCGCTCATACTCCGGAGCCAGTAGCTCCTCAGCCTCGAGCACCGCAGATCCAGCCGACCGTGGCTACTCGGTCGAGTACCACGACCTCACGCCGTGATGGAACGGCCATGACTTCGATTCATTATGGAGACTTGACTCGGTTCTCCAAGCTATTTACCACTACTTTCGGCGGTGCCACATCAGAGGATCCTCAGGATTTTTTATTCAGCTGCCATGAGATTCTCAAGACTATGGGGATCGTGGAGACAAACGGAGTTGATTTTTGTACTTTCGGACTTGCAGAGGATCCGCCAAGACTTGGTGGAGAGATTATTGCTCGACTCGACCAGCAGGGTCCCCAGCTTTATCATGGGACCAGCTTGCGGAACTATTTATGGAGAAGTTTCTCCCTACTACTCGGCGGGATTTACTTCGGAGGCAGTTTGAGCGCCTCCATCAGGGCACTATGACAGTTACACGGTATGAGACGAGATTTATCGACTTGGCTCGTCATGCAGTAGTGATACTTCCCACCGAGCGGGAGAGGGTCCGCAAGTTTATAGATGGGCTTAATCATCCGATTAGACTCCGGATGGCTATGGGCGTGGGGAGTGACATATCATTTCAGGAGGCAGCCAATGCAGCACGCAGAGTTGAGATGGCTCTTGCTAGTGGAGGCGGTTATTCTTCAGATAAGAGGCCTCGTCATTCAGGTAGATTTGGTGGTTCTTCCTCCGGTAGCAGAGAATCCTTTGATAGAGGCCAGTCCTCCAAGCCTTTTCATTCCGCCCTTCAGGCTTCACAGGGTGGATCGGGTGATCGTGGTTCTCGGGGGTATTATTCAGACCAGCCTCCTATTAGTGCTCAGCCTCTTCAGAGTGTTCGTGGAGGCCATTCGAGTCGTCAGGGCCAGCAGCCCCATCAGCCCAAGAGTTGCTACGGTTGTGGCGACCCAGGTCATCTTGTCAGATTTTGCCCTCGAGCGAAGGGCAACACTCAGCAGCGGGGCCCTCGTCCCATGATTCAGGCCCCAGTTGACCCTCAGCCTGCCCAACCAGCCAGAGGCGGGGGTAGAGATCATAGAGGTGGAGGTCGAGACCGTAGAGATGGAGACCGTCCAGCCAGAGGCAGAGGTCGGCCAGTTGATGACCGTCCTAGGGATGTAGCTCAGAGAGGAGGTGTTGATCCCCGATTCTATGCTTTGCCAGCCAAGCCAGAGGCGGAGGCATCAGATGTTGTGATCACAGGTATCATTATTATTTGTGGCAGAGGTGCTTCCGTATTATTTGACCCTGGTCTACCTATTCCTATGTGTCTTCCTACTTCGCACCGTATTTGGCTGTGCCCAGCTATGCTCTGGATATTCCAGTTTACGTGGCTACGCCAGTGGGTGACTCTATTGTAGTCGATCGGGTGCATCGTTCGTGCGTAGTTATATTTGGGGGTCTTGAGACCCGTGTTGATCTGTTGCTCTTGGATATGGTAGATTTTGATGTCATATTGGGGATGGACCGGTTGTCCCCATACCATGCTATTCTTGATTGTCATGCTAAGACTGTCACCTTAGCCTTGCCAGAATCACCCCGATTAGAGTGGAAGGGTACCTCAAGCCACTCCGTTCGCACTGTTATTTCTTATGTTAAGGCTCGACGTATGGTCGAGAAGGGGTGTCTAGCTTATTTGGCCTATGTTCGTGATTCCAGTGCAGAAGTTCCTTCCATTGATTCAGTCCCTATTGCACGGGAGTTTCCTGAGGTTTTTCCTTCAGACCTGCCGGGCATGCCACCCGACAGGGATATTGATTTCTGTATTGATCTGGCACCGGGCACTCGACCCATCTCTATTCCACCCTATCGTATGGCCCCGCCGGAGCTAAAAGAGCTGAAAGATCAGTTGCAAGACCTTCTTGAGAAGGGCTTTATCAGGCCCAGTGTTTCCCCCTGGGGAGCACCTGTGCTATTTGTAAAGAAGAAGGATGGCTCGCTGCGGATGTGTATTGATTACCGGCAGCTAAACAAGGTGACTATTAAAAATAAATATCCACTGCCGAGGATTGATGATTTGTTTGACCAGCTCTAGGGAGCGAGGGTATTCTCTAAGATAGACTTGAGGTCAGGCTACCATCAGCTGAAGATCAGGGCGGCTGACATATCCCGAAGACTGCCTTCAAGACTCGGTATGGTCATTACGAGTTCCTCGTTATGTCTTTCGGGCTGACTAACGCCCCCGTAACTTTCATGCATTTGATGCACAGTTTATTCAGGCCATATCTTGACTCGTTCGTGATTGTCATAGATGATATTTTGGTATATTCTCAGAGCCGGGAAGAGCATGAGTAGCATCTAAGGATAGTGCTTTAGACTCTGAGGGAGAAGCAATTATATACAAAGTTCTCTAAATGTGAGTTTTGGCTTAGTTCAGTGGCATTTCTAGGCCACGTGGTGTCGAGCGAGGGTACTCGAGTGGATCCAAGGAAGGTGGAGGACGTGCGGGGTTGTCCTAGGCCCTCCTTAGCTATTGAGATTCGTAGCTTCCTTGGTTTGGCGAGATATTACTGTCGCTTTGTGGAGGGGTTCTCTTCGATCGCAACACCTATGACTAGATTGACCCAAAAGGGTGCCCCTTTTCAGTGGATAGAGGAGTGTGAGGCGAGCTTTCGAAAGCTCAAGATAGCTTTGACTTCGGCCCCTATCTTGATGTTTCCTACCGGTTCGGGGTCCTATACAGTTTATTGCGATGCCTCACGGGTTGGACTCGGAGCAGTATTGATGTAGGATGGCAAGGTTATCGCTTATGCTTCGAGGCAGTTAAAGATACATGAGAAGAATTATCCAGTTCATGATCTTGAATTAGCAGCAGTGGTTCATGCCTTAAAGATTTGGAGGCATTATCTATATGGTGTGACATGTGAGGTGTACACTGATCACAAAAGCCTACAATACTTGTTCAAACAGAAGGAGTTGAATCTACGACAGCGGAGATGGTTAGAGTTGCTAAAAGACTATGATGTTACTATATTATATCACCCAGGTAAGGCCAATGTGGTGGCCGATGCATTGAGTAGAAAGTATGCCAGCATGGGTAGTCTTGCATATATTCCGGTCAATCAGAGACCATTAGCTCTAGATGTCCAGGCCTTAGCCAACCGGTTCGTGAGATTAGACATTTCGGAGCCTAGCAGAGTGTTAGCCTGCACGGTCGCTCGTTCTTCATTATTAGAGCGTATCCGTGAGAGGCAATTTGATGATCCTCATTTGCGTGAGTTGAGAGATACAGTACAGCGGGGAGGTGCCACACAGGCAAACCTAGATGATGATGGGGTATTGAAAATGCAGGGTCGAGTTTGTGTGCCCAATGTCGAAGGAATTCGAGAGTTGATCTTAGCAGAGGCCCACAGTTCGCGGTATTCTATTCACCCAGGCGCCGCGAAGATGTACCAGGACTTACGGCAACACTATTGGTGGCGCGGAATGAAGAAAGATATCGTTGCGTATGTCGCTCGGTGTCTAAATTGTCAGCAGGTGAAATATGAGCACCAGAGACCTGGTGGTGTATTCCAAAGGATTGAAATTCCCGAGTGGAAATGGGAGCGAATCACTATGGACTTCGTTACTCTGGACTTCCTTTGACTCGGAGGAAATTTGATGCTATTTGGGTCATTGTTGATAGACCGACCAAATCAGCACACTTTATTCCAGTATTCGTCTCCTACTCGTCGGAGAGGTTAGCGAGGTTTACATTAGGGAGATTGTTCGTCTCCATGGGGTGCCGCATCTATTATCTCCGATCGGGGTACGCAGCTTACCTCGCGGTTCCGGAGAGCGGTTCAGCGAGAGTTAGGTACCCAGGTTCGGTTGAGTACAGCATTTCATCCTCGGACGGATGGCCAGTCAGAGAGGACTATTCAGATTCTTGAGGACATGCTTCGAGCCTGTGTTATTGATTTCGGAGGCTCGTGGGACCAGTTTCTGCCGTTAGCAGAGTTCGCCTACAATAACAGTTACCAATCTAGCATCCAGATGGCCCCGTATGAGGCGTTGTATGGTAGGCGGTGTCGATCACCAGTTGGATGGTTTGAACCGGGAGAGGCTCGGTTGTTAGGAACAAACTTAGTTCGGGAGGCCTTGGATAAGGTCAAGACTATTCAGGAGAGATTGCGTTCAGCTCAGTCTAGGCAAAAGACTTATGCGGATCGTAAAGTTCGAGATGTAGATTTCATGGTTGGTGAACGAGTATTGCTCCGGGTGTCGCCTATGAAGGGAGTGATGAGGTTTGGGAAGAAGGGCAAGCTCAGCCCTAGGTATATTGGCCCATTTGAGATTCTAGACAGAGTGGGAGGGTGGCTTACAGATTAGCTTTGCCGCCTAGCTTATCAGCCGTGCATCCAGTTTTTCATGTATCTATGCTTCGAAGATACCACGGCGATCCCACACATGTGTTAGACTTCAGTACTGTCCAATTGGACAATGATCTATCTTACGAGGAGGAGCCGGTGGCTATTCTAGACCGGCAGGTTCGACAGTTGAGGTCGAAGAGTTATCCTTCTGTGCGTGTTCAGTGGAGAGGTCAGCCTCCTGAGGCATCGACCTGGGAGTCCGAGTCTGATATGCGGAGCCGTTATCCACAACTCGACAAGACATCACAATGTATATCAACAACATTAATCTCAATACTACATGTATTATGCTATCAAAGTGTGACGACCCAAAGGGTCATCACTTATTTTATTAATCATTTCGAGCTTCTGAGGCCTTGAAAACCTCATTCTAGGTTGCCTCGATTTACGTGCATGATCCGAGCATGTAGCCGGAAAGATTTTGTGATAGAAAATATGAATTCTATGAGAAATTTGGATAAAAATGATATTAATATTGATATAGTTGACTTCGGTCAACATTTTTGGTAAACGGATCCGGACCCGAGATTGGATGGTCCCGAGAGGTCCGTAGGAAAATATGGGACTTGGACATGTGTCCGGAGTCGAATTCTGAAGCCTAGAGCCCAAGTTATGAATTTTTATGTGAAATTGTTTTTGATGCAATTATTAAAGGAAATAAATTAATAGACCTTGGTATCGGGCTCGTATTTTGGTTCCGACGCCCGGTACAAGTCTTAAATATTATATATGTGATTTCCGTAAAGTTTGGTGACATTTGGATGTCGTTTGAGATGTTTTGGACCTTGAGTTCCAAGTTAAGAAGTTTTGAAAATCAAAACTATGAAAACCATGAGTTTGGGGCTTGATTTGATTGAAACGAAGTGATATTGGCGATATGATCGCACGAACAAGTCCATAATGTGTTTTTGAGGTTGTGTACATGTTTGGTTTGGAGCCCGGGGGGCTCGGGTAAAGATTTGATAGGCCGTTGGATGAAAATCTGAATTTTGAACTGCTGGTTTTTTTCACCCAGCTGTTGGCTTCGCAATTGCGAAGAATTTCTCGCAATTGCGAAGGTGACAGACCAAGGCAGGGTTCGCAAATGCGAACCCTTGATCGCAAATGCGAAGGGCGTCCAGGAAGCTTGGGTTCGCAATTGCGAACATAACTTCGCAAATGCGAGGCCTTCACTACCAAGCCATGCTTCGCAAATGCGAAGCATTCTTCGCAAATGCGATGCCTTCACTGTTGAGCCATGCTTCACAAATGCGAAGCCTTCTTCGCAAATGCGATGCGTTCACTGCTGAGCCATGCTTCGCAAATGCGAAGCCTTCTTCGCAAATGCGAAGGAGCCTTGTTCGCAAATGCGAACATTATGTCGCAAATGCGAACTTTCCACCCTTAGCTTATTTTTCAAACTCCAGAAATTGGTCGGGGTTCGCAATTGCGAACCCATGTTCGCAAATGCGAACACAGAGACCTGAAAAACACGAATTTGAGTCATTTCTTCATTTTTCACAAAACCAAAACACCCATTTGCGACTCTTCAAGGATTTCTTCTTCATCAAAGCGATTGTAAGTCACTTTTTACTTAATTCTTTCAATTCCTAACATCATTAAACATGTTTTTCATTAGAAATCAAATGTTTTCATGGTAAAATTCTTGTTTTTGTTAGAAAATAGGGTTTTTCATAAATTGGGGAATTGGACCTCGAATTGAGGTCCGATTTTGAAACAAATTATATACATGAACTCGTGGGGGATGGGTAACCGGATTTTGGTCCTAACCCCGAATTCCGACCATGTGGGCCCGGGGTTGAAATTTACTATTCATGGCAGAATGTTGTAAAAGTGTTATTTGGTATTAAGAATTAGTTTGTTGAGTAGAATTGATGATATTAAATCAATTGTGTATAGATATGGTTGGATTGGAGCCAAATTGAAAGAAAAGACATTTCCACGGATTGGATTGTTCATAAGCATTCGAGGTAAGTGTTTGTTCTATCCTAGCTTGAGGGAATAGGATTATGTGTTATGTGTTATGTGATCGAGTGCGGTGTATGGGCCGTGGTGACGAGCATCCATACATTGGCGTCTAGTATGACCGTGAGTCGTTGGAAAATGATATTTTGAGATATATTATAGGTGAATCGTTATTGTTCTCCCTTGTTGGGACTTGTTGTGAAGAAAATTATTGATTGCCCTTGATGGGACGATTTATGAATTGTTGTTTCTTTCTTTGCCCTTAACTGTGATTGTTATTTGGGTGAGGAAGAGAGATAATGCACGAAGGATCATGCCGTGCCATGTTTATTATTGATTATGCACGAAGGATCATGCCGTGCCATGTTTATTATTGATTATGCACGAAGGATCATGCCGTGCCATGTTTATTATTGATTATGCACGAAGGATCATGCCGTGCCCTATTATTGATTATGCACGAAGGATCATGCCGTGCCCTATTATTGAACCATGTACGAAGGATCATGCCGTACTATGGATGTGAGGATGAGAGTAAAAGCACGAAGGGTGATGCTGTGCAATTGTTTGCTATTCCTTGAATTGATATTATTTGTGTTTACATTACACTTTGTTTTTCCTTGTGAAATTATTAACTGTGGTTAATTGTTGAATTCTTTAAGATATTCCTTATTGTGTTAATACTTGATTATTTCTTGTTATTTTTGTGGTACACATATATATATTGAATTGCACAGGTTTATGTGGGTGTCTGGTCCTAGGCTTGTCACTACTTCGCCGGGATAGGCCAGGCACTTACCAGCACATGGGGTCGGTTGTGCTGATGCTACACTTCTGTGCGTTTTTGCACAGGTCCAGGTTACGATCAGGAGCAGCAGCAGCAGCAGCAATAAATAGATCGCGTGGGAGTTGATCACATTTGAGACCGAGGTAGCTTGCAGACGTCCGCAGGCCCGGCGTCTCTTTCTTTAATTATGTTAATAACTGTAGTCTCATTGTTCCGAGTCAAACAGAATTATGTTATATTTCCTTCAGACTTTATGTGTAGTATTCCATAGTAGTTTGTGAGTTGGTGACTCCAAGTCTTGGGTAGAGGATTTCAGTATGATTTTTACCGTGTGATTTATTATTTCCATATTCGATAAAGTATTCCGCATTTATTTAATTAAAATTGTGTTAAAAATAGGATAGTATGAATACAGTGGCTTGCCTAGCTACCACGAGTAGGCGCCATCACGATCCCGATATTGGGGGAAAATCCGGGTCGTGACATGCAAATCCCATGCCTATACTCACGATACACTCAATCCACTGCAATAACCCATACTTACTACTCCGGGTGAGATCATATGATGTATCGACAACCCAATCACTCGAGACGATAGTCTCTAATCACAACAACTGGCCACAATAACCAAATACTAGTTGAAAACCTCTTTCATTAGATAGAGTCTTAATCCAACACCTCCATATCCTGCCCACGGCAACTGAAACACGCGATATACCGAACCCATCTCTCAGGTTAACCATTCGTGAATCTATTTCCCTTTTAAAATTGGTACCACAATAGGTTTCGGAGCCAAACCTCGATTTTTATCTTTCTAACAAGCTAAGATCCAATATGCTTGTATTCATTAATGACTCCAACGGTCATTTCGATAATAACACACCACACTGGTGACATGACATATCAACCACCGGTCTAAGCCGCGACGAGCACAACATAGGCTCCAATAGAAACGTCTGCACACACTCGAATCATGACAGTTCAAATCATGACAACTGTCTCCAGCAAATAGAGCTGCAATTTAATCCTTCTGTGCCATCATAAAATAGAACTGAGATCGCGTCTCGTATAATAGAAATAAAGTACCCGAATCCTCCTCGAGAGGTCATAACATCACGTGGCCTTGCCACGATTCGTGATTCTATCCCAACGTTATTACTCATGAAGCACCTCAAGCCACTAAGCTCAAAACGGTTAGCCACACACGGATCTAGGTCTTGAACCCAAGCAATCAACCTCACCCACGGTGAAACAATTAACGTATGCTATCAAATCCTGAAAAGGACACAACCGATGTGTCATTCGCCAAGCGATACTCAATACGGACTTTTCCTCAGAAGCGAGGAAGTATTGTATACCAGGTAGCATATAACTAACTATATTTTCACAATATTCCGTTGCGGCGTGCAACCCGCTCCAATGACATACCCGTGGCAGCGTGCCACCCGATCTAGATACCATACCTGTGGCGGAGTGCCACCCGATCCAAGTAAACCTCGCCAAATAAATACGCGTCAAGTTGCTCATCATAATAAACATATATAGCCTCAAGTTTGGCCACAAGGAACGTATCCGACAAAGTTCCTCAATACCAGAACTAATCAATGGTAGATACTTCTACACTAACATCCGCCACTAAGGTCCAACTGACAAGCTATGCCTACCAGTCGTCCGCTGGTCCTGGGTACAACTACTCTGTTAGAGCATACTCTGATGCTCTCTGCTACGCAATTTGTGCCATTTTCCGACATAGTCCATATCACATTTGTCTAGACGACCTGACTTATGTCAACCAGTCAGCAATCAAGTATCATAATCCGAATTCGTCTTATAAAGTTAAGAGAGAGCCTCTAGGGCTTCCGATTTCCAAAAATCACAAAACGGTGCCGATACACACGATATACAACCACCGCATAGGCAGACTAACGAGAACTTCAAGTCTCCTACACATATATATCACATGAATCACCATGCCTGATTCCGTACTTCACCGTACAAATACATAACGCACATCATGCGTCCATTCATACCACGAAAGCCATTCAGAAATTTCACTATGCCATCAACGACTCAATTATTATAGTCGATCCAATAAGAGAATATCACCATACCATTAGATGTTATTTGTTTACATTACCTTGTCCTTTTTGGATCATATTCCCTGCCAAGTTAATAGGATAGCAGTACCATTTTCTTAAATCGTCAGAAAGATCGATTCTTAATTCACCTGCAGCTGTCCGCGCTGCTCAATAATTTTATTGACTTCCCATATATTATGAACTGATCTCAAAACCTAGAATATACCATTATCAACTTTCCATAACACATCGTGTATACCATATTACACTAAGACAACATAGAAATTCATATCCCTTTCCCCCGCCTCAACATCGGCGCACTCCACTAGTCAAGGACTTTCGTGATCCCATATAGAAGAAAACTCATTACACATTCCACGCTTCGCATACCGACATGAGTATACTCATTTTTCAAACCATGATAAAACACATCACAAACTATTTCTTCCCATTCGATGCATAAGTTTAACTGCCAGGACTGAGTCCTTATACCCATATCAAGTTACACAACTGCCAGCACTCAAGAGCTTTGCTGCAATGTCTGCAAGTCTCATTACTCCAACCACATATCAGGAATCAATCGTATTCCTTTTTATACCATTTTGGTTTATTAACAAGTTGTTCTATTTACCCAGTTTCCTTTCTGATTCATCACTAATTTCATATAAGTCTTTACTGTAGTACTACCATAACTCAACCCATGTTACCACACGGGACTCGTACATAAGACCACACGGTCTAAAACCCATAGGCCACTCTCAATGTTTCCCGGGAGTACCACATTCTACAATACTTGTTTTGAAGAACTTCATGCGATTTTTGAATTAGTATTATTACCTTCCAATACGGATACATAGAATCCCATCATTCACCTAACATAGAACAAGTCTTGATCCCTTCTAACGAAAACACCATCTTTAGTCACATACATAATCTTAAGGCATCTGTTACAAGCAAAATCTGGAACACCACAGGACTATTCTCGGGCGTCATTTACCCTTATTCAGTTGTAATTCAACTGTCTTATTAAACATAACCACTCGTTCCTTGCTAGAACTTTGACACCGCAAAACATGATTACATACCGATACAATTAGCTATCTTTCTTTTCTATACACCGAACATTCTTCACCAACATAAGTTCACAACATCCTAGTATTTCTTCATATCTACGAAGCACCATAACCTTTATCAAAATTTCCCAACATACCTAGAGACAGAGCCAACACAGCACACGACAGTGCAATCAGTTAATCAATAACAACCTCCCCAACTTAGCTCGGAGTCATACATCAAAGCACTTTTAGCCACTCATAGCCTTCTTACTCAAAAGATGTAACAAAGTTCTAGTTAGATTAAACTCAAGTCATTTACAAGCTTCGGCGGAGGTTCGAATCATCAGAAATATTAATTCTTTTGCAATTCTTGCATTCATTACGCCCACTCTTTAGGTGACAAAAAGCTTTTCTAAGTCCCAAATTTTCCAAAAATTTCGGCGGAGTTTCCTTTGTAAATTGGCCTATCCACCTGCCAGAGAATCACCAAACCATTCTAACAATACATCCACAACTCAACAAGATATCACAATGTATTTCAACAACATTAAATCTCAATAACATACGAATCATATTATCACAATTTATACTTGAACCTGCGTTGTACCTGCTCGAATCATAACGCATATCAAATGCCTTTCAATTACACATGAGGATCAACCCTCCTACTTCTTCTCAATTTAGCATTTCATCACAATACCTTCCACCAGGATACACATAGCAAAATCACTTTAGTCTTCCTGAGTTTAAACTCGTTCCACCACACATAAGGCACTTGACCTTCCAATTACGAGATATGATAATTATTCACCACGCCCATAGCTCGGGGCTACACAACATATTAGATAAGAGTCGAACAATTAACAGCTCATCCATTAGTAAGCCTCTCTAATACTCTACAGATCGGCACAAGGCCCCAAACACGGCTACTAGCCCAAATACATCGATATAAGCCGGTCTCAGTCATTATACACAGTAATCTATCAATCGGGAAGGATCAAGTCCAAATCCCCAGTCATAATACCACCACACTCATCACATGACGCGTGTTCCATCTTAGGACAGCACTGTATAGTGCAAATACGAGGTTTCAAACCCTCAATACATTATCTATTGCCACCACTCACAAAATCAGCACCTCGATGCTCAAGTCATAAACAAGGTCCAGCCTCAAGTCTTTCCGACTGGCCCAACATGAACTCACAGAGATTATATCTCGCCCCTCGTTCGGGGAAATCACAAGCCATAAGGCAATTACATTACTGAGCGCTCGATGCGTACACAGACGTGTGGAAGGAATTTCAAAATATGTTTCCTAAAGGTTCGCAGCCTCCCGAGGATAAGTACAAGCGTCCCCGTACCGATCCACAAGACTCTACTAACCGGCTCAAGACTCATGAGTCCTAGTAAACCTAGGCTCTGATACCAACTTGTCACGACCCCAAATCCGGTCGTGATAGCGCCCAGCACACTGCTAGGCCAGCCTGACCAATCAATATAATCAACGGAGCTAGAAGCTCTCTTTAGCCCATTTAAGCATATTAATATATGAAACAACAACGATGTATGTAACGAAAACGGGGAACCAAGTCCCATAATACATCAACTCCCATAGACCAAGGGTCAAGAGTCATGAGCCTCTACTAAACATGAGTGTATAAAGGTTTACAAGATACCAAGTGCGGAAAGAAAAGTCAATACAAAATCAAGACAGTAAGAAGGAATATCGGGTCCTGCGGACTCTGCACCTACCTCGAATATCCACAAACGTCGCCTCGCACAGCTACTGGATCACTGCTGAGAGGTACCTGGATCTGCACACAAGGTGCAAGGAGTAAAATGAGTACTGCCATACTCAGTGGTAATAAACAAGGGTAAGACAACGCAGATAAGAAATCCGCAATAAAGCACTATGTAAAGCTATAATCGGCTACCCTGTCATAGAATCAATATTCACTGTACCTGTACCAACAAATACCAATAAATAGCATAACAACTAGCGGATGTAGCTAAATGCAATGCAATGCATGATATGACCGCTACGGCGCGTAGCCGACTCCAATTTTGGGTACCCGTGCTCACCGTGGGGGTTCAGACCCGGAGGGGCTCCTACGACCCAAGCACATCTCATAGAGATATTCCGCGCGGCGTGCGATCCGATCCAACATATATCTCGTCGCGGCGTGCAACCCGATCCACTACTAGTCGGCTAATATGCGGATACGGCCTCGCGAGCTCAAAAGTAGTTTTTGAAAACTCTTTTTATCATTTTTCAGCTGGAAAACAAGTAATATCAAGTTCCGGAGATTGGAATTAGCATAATAACAAAATAGTCGCGGACTAGTAGTAAACTAGCATGTCTATATGATAAGACAATGATAACGATCCTCGCGGGATCCAATAACCGGCTCACGGCCCACATGTATACTCAACCGCCCAAGAAGGGGGTTCCTCGGCTCAAGAGTGGCCATTATCACAATATATATATGCAACCATCCGAGAAGGAGGTTCGACGGCTCGAGAATAGCCAATAATACAATATCAACATGTCAGACTAATATATAGTCTCCAGTTCATGATCGACCCCGCACTCACAAGAGAGTACGTGTCTCGCCGCTATACAGCGTCACAAAGTGGTATACCGGGGTTTCGAACCCGCCGGTCATCACCCACATCTATTACTCACCTCAATACGGCGCGACGACTACTCCGCAATGCCCTTGCCACGAGAATCAAGCTCCGCACGCGTAGAATCCTGATCAAATACAGTAGAAATACAACAAATTAGGCTAATGGGACGACACCCAATCAATACAACTCGATTTACATCAAAATTCCCAAAGTTGTCAAAACCCGACTTTCGGTACGCTTGTCGAAAAATTACAAAAGTTACATATTCGGAATCCTCATCTCGATACGAGTCTAGGCATATAAAATTTACCAAAATCGGACTCCATTTGCCCACTCAAATCGGTGTTTTTCTTTAATTTAGGCCTAGGGCTCAAACCCACCTTTAATCTTCCATTTACAGAAATTTAACCCATGGATTCATGTTAAAATGATGTACTTAAGCCACAAAACTTACCTCCAACGATTCCCCGTCGAAATCCCTTCAATTCCCGTCCAAAAGATCTCAAGAATGGCCAAAAATGGTGGAAAAATGGTTGTTTTCGCGACTGAAATGTTTTTAACATTCTGATACTGTAGCTAACACTATGCGATCGCATTAGAGCATTGCGATCGCATAGAACAAAATTTCCGTTCACTGTAGCTAAGCCTATGCGATTGCATAGAACAAAATCCTGGGTACTGTAGCTAACACTATGCGATCGCATCAGTGCATTGCGATCGCATAGAACAAACTCTCCGGGCACTGTAGCTAACACTATGCGATCGCATCCGAGCATTGCGATCGCATCCGAGCATTGCGATCGCATAGAACAAAATTTCTCTGCAATTTTTTCTGCTGCATTTTTTCAACTCAAAAATTCTCGTTAGCCATCCGAAATCACCCCGAGGCCCCCGGGACCTCAATCAAAGCCACCAGTATATCACATTACCTCATTCAAACTTGCTCATAACATAGAAACACCATCATAAACATCAAAATCACCAATTACACACGGATTCAAGCCTAAGTTTCTTCAAAACTTCCAAATTACACATTCCATCAAAAACCCGACCAAACGACGTCCGAATGACCTGAAATTTTGCAGGCACATCCAAAATCACCTAACAGAGCTACTGCAACTGTCGGAATTCCATTCCGACTCCCGGATCAAAATCTCACCTATCGATCGGATTTCGCCAAAATTCAACCTTAGCCAATTCAAGCCTAAAACTACACCGGACCTCCAAATTCAATTCCGATTGCTCTCCTAAGTCATAAATGATCCCCCGAAACTAGTCGAATCATCAGAATCTGATTCCGAGCACTCTAACTCAATAGTCAACTCTAGGTTGACTTTCCATATTCAAACTTCCTTCAAATATGCTATTTGCTTCATTTTCAATTCAATTCATTCCTAACTCACCCGATAGGCTCTAACACTGATATAAAAGCATAAAACATGTAATTGCAACATGACGGGGTGGTAAATTCCCGTAACGACGGGCCGGGTCATTACATTTCCTTTCTCCATAGCTCTTTGGGTAAGTGATATTAACTTCATTCCCTCGTAGATTCTTCATCTAAACGCCAAATTATTAGCCCTAAATCATGAATTCAAGGTAGAGAATGGAGGTTTTGGGTAGAACTAGGGCTTTGGTGATTTTGGGTGATTCAACCTCAGTTTGGGGTCGAATCTTAAAACAAATTACATATTTGAACTCGTGGGGTTATGGGTGATTGGGTTTTGGTCCGAGCCTCGTGTTTGGATCATGTGGACCCAGTGTCAAATTTTGTTATTTTTGGAAGAATGCTAGAAAACTCATTTCTAGGCTATGGGATTATGTTGTTGAGCCTTAATTGATATCATTGAATTAATTATGCCTAGATATCATTGTTTCGGAGTTGGATTCTAAAGGAAAGGCGGTTTTAGAGCCTTGATTGCTATCTTTTGGACCGAGGTAAGTGGTTGATCTACCTTTGGCTTGAGAGAATAGGATGAGAGTATTATAAATTTCTATTTGCTAAATGATCGAGTGCGGTGTATAGGCATGGTGATGAGTATCTATACACCGAAGTCTAGCATGACCGTGAGTCTTTGTTTGTACTTGTTTTTGGTATATTGTGGAACTCTTCCAAGCTAAATAATGATTTTTACATAATATGAAGAGTTTAGGATAAATTATGAAATGTTAATACTTTGGAGAGTTGGCTCGAACGATAAAATACTATTGAGTAGGAAATGAAAGTATTTGAAACAGATGTGATTAATCCTTTGCCGGGATGGTTTGAGTATATTGAATATCTCCCTTGCCGTGATGTGAAAGTTATTGTTATTGCTCCCATGCAGGGATTCAGTTGTTTATTTGGGTTTTTAATTGCCGGGATATTTTATTGTATTATTTATTTCCCTCGCCCGATTGGTTAAGATTGTTGTTTGGGCGAGGAAGGGTGATAATGCACGAAGGGTCATTACGTGCCATGTTATGACTATTTATGCACGAAGGGACATTCCATGCTCTAATTTGACTATATTTGCACGAAGGTTCACTCCGTGCCATGAAATGAGAGTTATGTGAGGGAAAGCACGAAAGGTGATGCCGTGCAACTGTTGAATTTCTTATTATGTGGTAGTTATTATTATGTCCTGTTTCTTAATTACACTGATGACTTTTATATTCGAATTGTACTCCCCAATAGCATGTTTCCCTCCCTTTTAACAGTTTAGTTTCGGTACTTATTTTTCTTTTATTGTATATATATATATATATATATATATATATATATATAACTGTACAGGTTGATTTGGCAGTCCTGTCTAGCCTCGTCACTACTTCGCCGGGGTTAGGCCAGGCACTTACTAGCACATGGAATAGTTTGTGCCGATGCTATACTATGTGCATCTTTTTACACAGATCTAGGAGCAGCTTTGGGACAGCAGCAGTAGGATTTTGCCCGGAAGCTGTCTTCAGTACAGGGACTCACGAGGTAGCCTAGCTGGCGTTCGCAGACCGAAGTCTCTTTCCTTTATTTCAGTTTGTTTTCATTATACTTAGACAAACATATGTATTTTTTTCCCATTCAGACTTGTTTGTAGCTCTCTTTAGTAGTCCATGAGTTAGTGACACAAGATTTTGGGTAGAGATATATTTTAAACTTTCGTATTTTGATTTCATTTTTATTAAACTTAAAGTCTTCCGCACTTATTTATCCGTATACTTATATTGTTGAGGTTTATTAGAGAATATCTAAAGTTTGACTGGCCTAGCTCCGTTAGTAGGCGCCATCACGACTCCCGATGGTGGGAAATCCGGGCCGTGACACTATTATATGGCTTATATGACTTAACTTATATGACAATCCACGAAGGATTTAAGTTGTTTGAAACATATACAATTCTTGATCTTGAAGTACCACATCCTCAGTGCAACTTGTGCGTATATGTATCTTGCTATAACTATAAGCATGATAATATGATAGTAAGAATCTCTATAGAGATATTGAAAAGACCATTCCACGGTATTTTATGAAGATATTATATATCTATCAAGAATGATGATCAAGGTGCAATATATTCATTCAAGTTAATATGACTGATTTTTTTTATCAAATCTCTACCAACGATCTCTTAAAGATGTTGAAGATAGCGCACAATATTAGAATGTGAAGACTCAAGGATGTGAATTGATGCTCTCATCAGGGGGAGTTAATGCGTGTTGCTCTCTTTTTCCCTTACAAGGTTTTGTTTCACTGAGTTTTTCTTACAAGGTTTTTAACGAGGCAACCAAAAGGCGTATTATTATATATGTGTACTTGTTTTTTCTAGTATTTTTTTCCCATTGGGGTTTCTTTTAGTTAAGGTTTAACGAGACACATTATCTATTGAATAGACATTCAAGAGGGGAGTGTTATAAATATGATTCTATTTAAGGTGAACGTCTATATTTAGAGAAATTTTAGGGTTTATTACTTGGTGGCTAAATCACCCTCTCCCTATAAATAAAGGATTCTATTACATTGTAATTCATCTCAAATCAATAAGAATTCTCTCTCCATACTTTTCTCTACAATATTGTTCTTTTCTATTGTTATTTCATAATAAATGAATAATTTTTTTATTCTTTAATTTTGGTCCAAGTTTCAAACGAATGGAGTAAGATTTTCAGTGGATTTGCTTTGTATATATATCTTACTTTAATTAAGGGGACATATTTATTAGGTAGTTATTGTCCATTAATTAAATAGGTGTGTGAGGGAATTAATTAATATGTACTATATGTAATTTTATAATTGAAGTATAGTATGTGAAGGGTTCTTGAAAGGGGGTATATGGTTAACTCCTCTATCAAAGTAAAGATAAAATGGCATCTACCTTCAAGGATTGGTACAAAATTAATATTGATGGTGCTTTCAATGAAGAAAACATGCAGGGGCATTAGTGGTGTCATACGAAATAATAATGGAGATTGGATGCTGGGGTTCAATGAAAAGTGTGAAAGTACCTCACTAATACAGTCAGAGTTACTAGTTTTTCGGCAAGCTTTGCACATAACTATGCAAGGAAATTTCATACCATGTGAAATAGAGACAGATGCTACGAAGGTAATACGTTTTCTAGAAGAAGACTACCCTACTTACCAGAGTTTGCTTGATGAATGCCACTTAATGGAGAAGCTAATGGAGAGGGGGATACCAGAATGAAGCATAATATTCGTGAAGGAAACTAGGTGGCACACCTCTTGGCCAAGGAAGCTTTACTTCAACCTACTTATAATATAACTAGTTTTCTTAGGGAAACTCCTAATTTTATGGAAAATATGTACTTCAAGGACAAGGAGGGTAGGAATAATATTAGGGAATGTACTTTCTTGGCATGTAATATTTTGGCATCACTTGAAAACGACAATGCCCTAGATTGCATAGAACAAGTATGTAACCATGATGGCCCTATAGGACATGCCCTTAGGACAATATCATGGGATTATTATTATTATTTTTAGCAATATAATTATCCTTTACCTTTCAAAAAAGAAAAGAAAAAAGAAAGGGGGTATATGGTGTAACTTCAAAGTAAATAATAACTAATGCCTAAATAACAGTCCTAATGTGACGACCCGGCCCGTCGTCACGAGAATTACCACCCCGTTATGTTGTAAATACATGTTTTATGATTTTATATCAGTGTTAGAGTCTATCGGGTGAGTTAGGAGTGAATTGGATTGCAAATGAGGCATATAGCCTTTTTGAAGGAACTTGAATAAGGAAAGTCAACCCGGAGTTGACTATTTGGTTAGAGGGCTCGGAATCGGATTCTGATGATTCGGTTAGTTCCGGGAGGTGATTTGTGACTCAGGGGAGAGATCGGAATTGAATTTGGAGGCTCGGTGTAGAAATAGGCTTGAATTGGCTAAGGTTGAATTTTGGCGAAATCCGGATGGTAGGTGATATTTTGATCCGGGGGTCGGAATGGAATTTCGACAATTTTTGTAGCTTCGTTATGTGATTTTGGATGTGCCTGCAAAATTTCAGGTCATTTGGACGTCGTTTGGTCGGGTTTTTGATCGAATGTGTAATTCGGAAAGTTTTAAGAAATTTAGGCTTGAATCCGTGTGTAATTGGTGATTTTGATGTTTAGGGTGGTGTTTTTATGATTGGAACAAGTTCGTATCGTGTTTTGGAGTATGTTGGTGGTTTTCGTTGGGGTCCCGAGGGCCTCGGGATAAATTCGGGGGTCCAAACGTACCAATTTGTGCCAAAAGGCACTGCTGTTCTGCTGCAATAATTGCAGAGAATTTTTGTTCATCGCGATCGCGGCAGGTGTGATGCGATCGCGTAAGGTCGACGGGTTGTGCATCGCGATCGCGTGGTGATGTCTGCGATCGCGTAGGTCAATGGCGGAATGCAGTGCGATCGCGATTGGGTTCACGCGATCGCGTAAGGTCAAGTCCGGATGCAATGCGATCGCGTGGCTGGAGTTGCGATCGCGTAGGGATCTTTTGTTGTTCACTGCGATCGCGTGCCAAAGGCTGCGATCGCGTAGAGGAAAAATCAGGCCCCAGGGATTTGTGCATCGCGATCGCGTGGTGATGTCTGCGATCGCGTAGGGTTAATTGGCCTGGCAGTGAGTTTAAGTTCAGAACAGAACCAGTCGCGGGTTCATACACCCAAAACCCCATTTTTGAGTTCCAAGAGGAGAAATTGACGGGAATTGCTGGTAATTCATCGGGGATTCGTCGGAGGTAAGTTTTGTGGCTTAATTACATCATTTTAACATGAAATCCTTGGCTAATTCTCTGTAAATTAAAGATTAAAGGTGGGTTTGAGCCCTAGGCCTAAATTGAAGAAAAACACCGATTTGAGTGGGCAAATGGAGTCCGATTTTGGTAAATTTTATATGCTTAGACTCGTATCGAAATGAGGGTTCCAAATATATGACTTTTGTAATTTTTCGGCAAGCGTACCGAAAGTCGGGTTTTGACAACTTTGGGAATTTTGATGTAAATCGAGTTGTATTGATCGGGTGTCGTCCCATTGGCCTAATTTGTTGTATTTCTACTGTATTTGATCAGATTCTACGCGTGCGGAGCTTGATTCTCGTGGCAAGGGCATTGCGGAGTAGTCGTCGCGCCGTATCGAGGTGAGTAATAGATGTGGGTGATGACCAGCGGGTTCGAAACCCCGGTATACCACTTTGTGACGCTGTATAGCGGCGAGACACGCACACTCTTGAGAGTGCGGGGTCGATCATGAACTGGAGACTATATATTAGTCCGACCTGTTGATACCGTATTATTGGCTATTCTCGAGCCGTCGAACCTCCTTCTCGGATGGTTGCATATATATATAGGCTGTGAGCCAGTTATTGGATCCCGCGAGGATCGTTATCATTGTCTTATAATATAGACATGTTAGTTTACTACTAGACCGCAGCTATTTCTGTTATTATGCTAATTCCAATCTCTGGAACTTGATATTACTGTTTTCCAACCGAAAAATGATAAAAAGAGTTTTCAAAAACTACTTTTGAGCCTCGCGAGGCTGTATCTGCATATTAGCCGACTAGTAGTGGATCGGGCCGCACTGCACGCCGAGATATATGTTGGATCGAACCGCACGCCGCAGAATATCTCTATGAGACGTGCTTGGGCTCTGTAGGAGCCCCTCCGAGTCCGAACCCCCACAGTGAGCACGGGTACCCAAAATCGGAGTCGGGCCTACGCGCCGTAGCGGTCATATCATGCATTGCATCGCATTTAGCTACATCTTGCTAGCCGTTATGCTATTTATTGGTATTTGTCGGTACAGGAACAGTGAAGATTGATTCTATAACAGGGTAGCTCTGATTATAGCTTTACATAGTGCTTTATCGCGGATTTCTTATCCGCGCCGTCTTACCCTTGTTTATTACCACCGAGTCCGGCAGACTTATTTTACTCCCCGCACCTTGTGTGCGGATCCATGTACCTCTCGGCAGTGATCCGATAGGTCGTGCGAGGCGACATCGTGACAATATTCGAGGTAGCTGGCGAGTCCGCAGGACCCGATATTCCTTCTTACTGTCTTTTGATTTTTTTTATTGACATTTCTTTCCGCACTTGGTATCCTCGTAAACCTTTATTACACTTATGTTCTTTAGAGGCTCATGACTCTCGACCCTTCTGGTCTACGGGAGTTAGTATATTTTGGGACTTGGTCTCCCGCCGTTGGTATAAGTATTACTATTGTTTCATATTTTGAAATGCTTAAACGGGTTAAAGAGAGCTTCTAGCTCCGTTGTTGATATTGATTGGTCAGGCTGGCTTAGCAATGTGCTGGGCGCCATCACGACCGGATTTGGGGTCGTGACAAGTTGGCATCAGAGCCTAGGTTTACTAGGCCTCATGAGTCTTGAGCCGGTTAGTAGAGTCTTGTGGATCGGTACGGGGACGCCTGTACTTATCCTCGGGAGGCTGCGAACCTTTAGGAAAACTTCACTTTTCTTGAACTCTATCGTGCGATCTTGTTGTTCTAAGAACTGAACTTCTATATTCTATTCTCTCGCAGATGGCGAGAACGCGAGCATCAGGATGAGTGGACGACCTCCATTACCACCTGTTAGAGGCCGCGGGCGCAGTCGTGCTAGAGGTAGAGGCAGGGCAGCTGAGGCAGTGCCAGCTGACCCGCCCGTTGTACCGGCTCGGGAGCGGCCCCCGCTGGTCGATGCTCCGGCAGCCCCGATTCGGTGGCCGACTATATCTATTGCTATTCCTCGTCTTCAGGAGACTCTTGCTAAGATATTATCGCTGTGTTCCGTTTGGCTCGGGTAGTTTCGGCTACCGCTACCGTAGCGACATCTCGCTCGGGGGTGGTCGGCGGACCCCGCGCGCCGCACACCGACCCGGTTGTTCGGTGGACTTCGCACGCCGCAGGCGGTCCCCGCTCGGTGGTTGCACCGGTTATTCCTCCGACTGCACCAGCTCCAGCTCTCCAGAGCATATGGTTCAAGTTATGCCCGAGGACGAGCAGGCGTCGTCTCGAGAGATTTGGCAGACTTCGACCACCCCATTTCGGCGGGCGTCGAGGGCGAGAATGCCCGTGGTTTCTTGGATGTGTGTCGAAGATGCCGCGTACGGCCGGGTATTCTCGAGTCCGGCGGAGTTTCATTTACTACATTTCGGTTCTACCGGTCCCGCATTTGATCGGTGGGAGGAGATCGAGAGGCGTAGGCCCGCGAAGAGTAGCACCTCTCACATGGCAGACGACTTCTCTACTCTCTTTCTAGAGAAATATGTACCTCGCTCTCGTCGCGAGGAGCTACGTCGCCGGCTCGAGTGGTTGATTCGGGACGACATGTCTGTGACCCAGGATGAGCTCAGATTCACACAGCTGGCTAGGCATGCCACATGGATGATCCCCACCGATAGGGAGAGGATCAGGGAGGTTCATCATGGCCTCAACTACTCTATCCGTATTCTTACGACCAGGCGAGCGAGTTCCGTCATCATCGTTTGAGCAGAGTTGTCGATATGGCACGCTCCATCGAGGAGGATCGTCGCCGAGAGAGAGGAGCGGAGGCCAAGAGGCCTGTGGTTCTGGTAGTTTCGGTGGTGCTCCGTCCAGAAGAGCATTCCCGGCAGAGCAGAGGTCGCTCATCTAGACCTTCTCATTCGGCCGCCCAGAGCAGAGCGGACGTGTCGACAGGATTTCGAGCAGGTCGGTCATCACTTAGTGCCCTCCCGGCCCCACAGTGCAACACCTACTTCTCCAAGCACCGGGTGCATGTTACGAGTGCGGTGAGTTTGGCCACACGAGGAGACGGTGCCCTCGACTACGTAGGGCAGGACTCGGCGGAGGGATCGGCCCTCCTCTTCAGCACCATCTCGGCCTAGTAGAGGTGGAGGTCAGTCTTCTCGTGGTCGCCCCGGGGGCGAGGAGAGATCCGGTGGAGGCCGGGCGCGATTCTACGCATTTCCCGATAGGCGTGATGCAGCTTGCCTCCGATGCAGTGATTACAGGTATCATTTCTGTCTGTCACAGAGATGGCTCTGTTCTATTTGATCCAGGATCCACATATTCTTACGTGTCCTCTTATTTTGCACATCACTTGGGTGCGACTCGTAGTAGTCTTGATTTACCCTGTTCATGTATCCACCCCCGTGGGTGATACGATTGTCGTGGATCATGTCTATAGATCCTGTGTTATATCTATTGGGGGTCTGGAGACCCAGGCAGATTTGTTATTGTTGGGGACGGTGGACTTTGATGTTATATTGGGTATGGACCTGGTTGTCTCCGTATCATGCGATATTGGACTGTCATGCTAAGACAATTACGTTGGCCATTCCTGGTATTTCTCAGATTGAGTGGCGGGGTTCGACCGATTTTGTCCCTAGCCGTGTTATTTCGTTCTTAAAAGTTCAGAAGATGGTTGAAAAAGGGTGCTTATCGTACTTAGCTTTTGTGAGAGATGTGGGAGCTGAATCTCCTAGCATTGATTCTGTACCTGTTGTGAGGGATTTCCCAGATGTATTCCCCTCAGACCTGCCGGGCATGCCGCCGGACAGGGATATTGATTTTGGCATTGACTTGGTGCCGGGCACTCAGCCCATATCCATTCCTCCTTATCGAATGGCACCGACCGAGTTGAAAGAACTAAAAGAGCAGCTCCAAGAACTTCTGGATAAGGGTTCCATCCGTCCTAGTGTGTCCCCGTGGGGTGCGCCGGTATTATTTGTTAAAAAGAAAGATGGTTCCATGCGAATGTGTATTGATTATAGGCAATTGAACAAAGTGAAAGTGAAGAACAAGTACCCTCTACCGCGCATAGATGATTTGTTTGATCAGTTACAGGGTGCGAGGGTGTTTTCTAAGATCGATCTTCGTTCATGCTATCACCAGCTAAAGATCAGGGACTCGGATATTATGAAGACTGCATTCAGGACCCGATATGGTCATTATGAGTTTCTTGTGATGTCTTTTGGGCCTGACCAACGCCCCAGCAGCATTTATGCATCTGATGAACAGTGTGTTCAGGCCTTATTTGGATTCATTTGCGATTGTGTTCATTGATGACATTCTAGTCTACTCCCGTAGTCAGGAGGAGCATGCTCAGCATTTGAGTATTGTGTTGCAGATATTAAGGGAGGAGAAGCTATATGCTAAATTCTCCAAGTGCGAGTTTTGGCTCGAGTCCGTGGCATTTCCGGGACATGTGGTGTCTCGTGATGGTATTCAGGTTGATCAGAAAAAAGATAGAGGCGGTGCAGAGTTGGCCTAGACCGACCTCAGCTACAGATATCTTGGTTTGGCGGGGTATTATCGCCGGTTTGTTCAGGGATTTTCATCCATTGCTTCTTCATTGACTAAATTGACCCGGAAGGGTGCACCATTCGTGTGGTCGGATGAGTGCGAGGAGAGCTTTCAGAAGCTCAAGACAGCTTTGACCACAACTTCAGTGTTAGTATTGCCATCAGCTTCAGGTTCATATACTGTTTATTGTGATGCCTCGAGAGTGGGGATAGGTTGTGTGTTGATGCAGGAAGGTAAGGTGATTGCTTATGCTTCTCGGCAGTTGAAGCCACATGAGAAGAACTATCCCGTTCATGATTTGGAGCTAGCCGCCATTGTTCATGCATTGAAGATTTGGAGGCACTATTTGTACGGTGTGTCTTGTGAGGTGTATACCGACCATCGTAGTCTCCAGCACTTGTTCAAACAGAAAGACCTTAATTTGAGACAACGGAGATGGCTAGAGTTGCTGAAGGATTATGACATTACTATATTATATCATCCGGGGAAGGCCAATGTGGTGGCCGATGCTTTGAGCCGGAAGGCGGTCAGTATGGGGAGCTTGGCATATATTCCAGCTGAGGAGAGGCCATTTGCTCATGATGTTCAGGTGCTAGCCAATCGGCTAGCGAGGTTAGATATTTCGGAGCCCAGCCGGGTATTGGCTTGTGTTGTATCTCGGTCATCTCTATATGATCGTATTCGTGAGCGCCAGCATGATGATCCACATTTGGCTGTCCTTAGGGACAGAGTTCAGCATGATGATGCTAGAGATGTCACCATTGATAGTGACGGCGTATCGAGGATGCAGGGCCGGATATGTGTGCCCAATGTTGATGGCCTTCGTGAGTTGATTCTAGAAGAGGCCCATAGCTCGCGGTATTCTATCCATCCAGGAGCCGCGAAGATGTATCAAGATTTGAAACAAGACTATTGGTCGAGAAAGATGAAAATGGACATTGTCGTACACGTAGCACGCGTGCCTCAACCCGTCGCATGGGTTAAGTACGAGCATCGTAGGCCCGGCGGTGTATTTCGAGCCGCATTGTTATTCCCGAGTGGAAATGGGAGAGGATCATTATAGACTTTGTTACCGCTCCCTCCGACGGCGAGGAAGTTTGATTCGTACGGGTGATTGTGGATAGACCGACCAAGTCGGCTCACTTCATTCCGCTTAGTACTACCTACTCATCGGAGTTGGCAGCGAGCGATCTTTATTCGAGAGATTGTTCGGTTGCATGGAGTCCCGGTGTGTCTATCATATCCGACGGGGTACTCAGTTCACTTCTCATTTTGGAGAGCATTTCGGCGAGAGATGGGTACGCGGGTTGAGTTGAGCACCACATTTTACCCCCAGACAGACGGGCGGTCCGAGCGCACTATTCACATCTTGGAGGATATGTTGCGAGCTTGTGTGATTGATTTTGGTGGTTCGTGGGACGAGTTCCTACCACTTGCCGAGTTTGCCTACAACAACAGCTATCGGTCGAGTATTCATATGGCCCCGTACGAGGCATTGTACGGCAGGCGGCGTAGATCCCCCGTGGGATGGTTTCAGTCTGGCGAGGTTAGATTGATAGGACCGAGTTAGTCCAGGATGCTCCGGATAGAGCAAAGTTGATCCAGAGAGGCTTCGTACAGCACAGTCTCGTCGGAAGAGTTATGCGGACCGTAGAGTTCGAGAGTTGTCTTTCATGGTCGGTGACAGAGTATTGTTGAAGATTTCACCTATGAAGGGTGTCATGAGGTTTGGGAAGAAAGGAAAGTTGAGTCCCGGGTACATTGGTCCTTTTGAGATACTTAGGAGAGTTGGAGAGGTGGCATATGAGTTGGCCTTGCCGCCCAGCTTATCCAGCGTTCATCCAGTATTCCATGTGTCTATGCTCCGAAAGTACATTGGAGATCCGTCTCATGTATTAGATTTCAGTACCATTCAGCTTGACGGTGATCTATCCTATGATGTGGAGCCTATTGCCATTTTGGGACGTCAGGTGAGAAAATTGAGGTCTAAGGAGATTGCATTAGTTAAGGTTCAGTGGAGAGGTCGACCCGTGGAGGAGGCCACTTGGGAGATCGAGCGGGAGATGCGGAGCAGATATCCTCACTTATTTGAGACTTCAGGTATGTTTCTTGACCCGCTCGAGGACGAGCGTTTGCTTAAGAGAGGGAGAATGTGACGACCCGGCCCGTCGTCACGAGAATTACCACCCCGTTATGTTGTAAATACATGTTTTATGATTTTATATCAGTGTTAGAGTCTATCGGGTGAGTTAGGAGTGAATTGGATTGAAAATGAGGCATATAGCCTTTTTGAAGGAACTTGAATAAGAAAAGTCAACCCGGAGTTGACTATTTGGTTAGAGGGCTCGGAATTGGATTCTGATGATTCGGTTAGTTCCGGGAGGTGATTTGTGACTCAAGGGAGCGATCGGAATTGAATTTGGAGGCCCGGTGTAGAAATAGGCTTGAATTGGCTAAGGTTGAATTTTGGCGAAATCCGGATGGTAGGTGATATTTTGATCCGGGGGTCGGAATGGAATTCCGACAATTTTTGTAGCTTCGTTATGTGATTTTGGATGTGTTCCGCAAAATTTCAGGTCATTCGGACGTCGTTTGGTCGGGTTTTTGATCGAATGTGTAATTCGGAAAGTTTTAAGAAATTTAGGCTTGAATCCGTGTGTAATTGGTGATTTTGATGTTTAGGGTGGTGTTTTCATGATTTGAACAAGTTCGTATCGTGTTTTGGAGTATGTTGGTGGTTTTCGTTGGGGTCCCGGGGGCCTCGGGATGAATTCGGGGGTCCAAACGGACCAATTTGTGCCAAAAGGCACTGCTGTTCTGCTGCAATAATTGCAGAGAATTTTTGTTCATCGCGATCGCGGCGGGTGTGATGCGATCGCGTAAGGTCGACGGGTTGTGCATCGCGATCGCGTGGTGATGTCTGCGATCGCGTAGGTCAATGGCGGAATGCAGTGCAATCGCGATTGGGTTCACGCGATCGCGTAAGGTCAAGTCCGGATGCAATGCGATCGCGTGGCTGGAGATGCGATCGCGTAGGGATCTTTTGTTGTTCACTGCGATCGCGTGCCAAAGTCTGCGATCGCGTAGAGGAAAAATCAGGCCCCAGGGATTTGTGCATCGCGATCGCGTGCCAAAGGCTGCGATCGCGTAGGGTTAATTGGCCTGGCAGTGAGTTTAAGTTCAGAACAGAACCAATCGCGGGTTTCATACCCCAAAACGCCATTTTTGAGTTCCAAGAGAAGAAATTGACGGGAATTGCTGGGAATTCATCGGGGATTCGTTGGAGGTAAGTTTTGTGGCTTAATTACATCATTTTAACATGAAATCATGGGTTAAATTTCTGTAAATGGAAGTTTAAAGGTGGGTTTGAGCCCTAGGCCTAAATTGAAGAAAAACACCGATTTGAGTGGGCAAACGGAGTCCGATTTTGGTAAATTTTATATGCTTAGACTCGTATCGAGATGAGGGTTCCGAATATATGACTTTTGTAATTTTTCGACAAGCGTACCGAAAGTCGGGTTTTGACAACTTTGGGAATTTTGATGTAAATCGAGTTGTATTGATCGGGTGTCGTCCCATTGGCCTAATTTGTTGTATTTCTACTGTATTTGATCAGATTCTACGCGTGCGGAGCTTGATTCTCGTGGCAAGGGCATTGCGGAGTAGTCGTCGCGCCGTATTGAGGCGAGTAATAGATGTGGGTGATGACCAGCGGGTTCGAAACCCCGGTATACCACTTTGTGACGCTGTATAGCGGCGAGACACGCACACTCTTGAGAGTGCGGGGTCGATCATGAACTGGAGACTATATATTAGTCCGACCTGTTGATACCGTATTATTGGCTATTCTCGAGCCGTCGAACCTCCTTCTCGGATGGTTGCATATATTGTGGGCCGTGAGCCAGTTATTGGATCCCGCGAGGATCGTTATCATTGTCTTATCATATAGACATGTTAGTTTACTACTAGTACGCAGCTATTTCTGTTATTATGCTAATTCCAATCTCTGGAACTTGATATTACTGTTTTCCAACTCAAAAATGATAAAAAGAGTTTTCAAAAACTACTTTTGATCCTTGCGAGGCCGTATCCGCATATTAGCCGACTAGTAGTGGATCGGGCCGCACGCCGCAGCCGAGATATATGTTGGATCGAGATCGGACGCCGCCGGAATATCTCTACGAGATGTGCTTGGGCCGTAGGAGCCCCTCCGAGTCCGAACCCCCACAGTGAGCACCGGTACCCAAAATTGGAGTCGGGCCACGCGCCGTAGCGGTCATATCATGCATTGCATTGCATTTAGCCGCATCTTGCTAGTCGTTATGCTATTTATCGGTATTTGTCGGTACGAGGTAGAGTGAAGATTGATTCTATGACGGGGTAGCCGATTATAGCTTTACATAGTGCTTTATCGCGGATTTCTTATCCGCGCTGTCTTACCCTTGTTTATTACCACCGAGTCCGACAGTACTCATTTTACTCCCCGCACCTTGTGTGCGCATCCGGTACCTCTCAGCAGGTGATCCGACAGGCCGTGCGAGGCGACATCCGCGGGATATACGAGGTAGCTGCGCAGTCCGCAGGACCCGATATTCCTTCCTACTCGTCTTTTGATTTTTTTATTGACATTTCTTTCCGCACTTGGTATCTTGTAAACCTTTATTACACTCATGTTCAGTAGAGGCTCATGACTCTTGACCCTTCGGTCTATGGGAAGTTAGTATATTTTGGGACTTGGTCTCCCCGCTGTCGGTATAAGTATTACTATTGTTTCATATTTTGAAATGCTTAAATGGGTTAAAGAGAGCTCCTAGCTCCGTTGTTGATATTGATTGGTCAGGCTGGCTTAGCAATGTGCTGGGCGCCATCACGACCGGATTTGGGGTCGTGACACCTAAGAATAATTCATTGTGTACTTCTCCCGAAAAATAGTTTAGGCGTACGTCTACGTCAACATGTCATCACAGTATCAGAGGCATATCTAGCAGTATAGTATCAAATTCATTCGAACCTAGTACTTTTGATGTGAAGCATAATTTATACGTAAAATTTTATTAATATTATAACAAGTAATAGCTACGAACCCATAACGTTAAAAATATAATTGGTTCATATTAAAAAATTCAAAATATTATACGTATAGAGTTTATATTTTGGGTTTGCCTAACCACAAAGACGGACCTAAATTCAGCTAATAGAGCAGATATTCAACATATCAAAAGTCTTCCGCGCAATCAGAATACCATGATTATAAGATAAAACAGCCTAACACCTTTCCTTCCCAACTAAGCTTCCTACTTCCACTCAAACTTTTCCCATAAAAGGTTCGTTTTGTCTCTATATAAAATCTCACATTAGAGACGGGTTAGTATATAAAGTTTATGGGTTTTGAACGTATCATCGAATTCACATATTTTATATATATATATATATATATATATATATATATATATATATAAAATAGATTTTTTAGTACAACTATCAGGTCTAAGTAAAAGTTATTAAGTTCGTCCGAACCTATATCCAATATTCTACATTCGCCCCTACCACACGCTCCCCAACCTTAGAAAATACTAGTCTACTAAGGTTTAAGGAGGTCAGATTTAAAAGCTGCAGATGGGTTTAATTTCAAGCAAATCTATAGACATGCCCACCCCATTGGATCAAACCCAAAGGCATATATTGTGTTCTTAATTAGAACTTCACTACAATAACTAAGCAAAATTGGCAGCTTCATCATTTTCAATTCGTGGCTAAATGTCTTCGTTTAATTAAGTTTTTAGATGATATAATTATAATTAAATATTGTACTAAATGTTTTGAATAAAATTGTTACCTTGTTTGGTTCATAAAAAAAATAACAACACGGACAGTACGAGCGATAACAAAGTTTGATGTGTGTCTAAGTGGTTAAACTCTTAAATAAGATTGCAGCCAATTCAACTTTTCAATACAAACAAAAGCCACACATTTTTTTTTTTTTTTTGTGTGTGTGTGTTTTCTTTTTTTGGGAAAATAAAAATAGTAGAGAGGATGCATGATGGAGTTGGGCACTTCAACTCAATTATCAACCGAATTGATTGTAAAAGTGATTTCCTCATATATTAGTATTATATTATATGCTTTTATTTCAAAATACTTTTTAGAGGCTAGGTGTCAATCAAGAAAAAAATGCAAGTGCGTTATATCTTGGAGTCTAACTCTATATATATATATGCAATCAATACTTTTTTCGTATATATAATACATTCACACTATAAGTCTATACCAATTAATTATCACAAAGAATAAAGAGGTAAACGCATCATGATACTCACATTTCACAAATTTAAAGGTCTGCGTACACACTACCCTCCCCAGACCCTACTAAGTGGGATTATACTGGGTTGTTGTTGTTGTTGTTGTTGTAAAGAATAAAGAGGTAAACGCATCATGATACTCACATTTCACAAATTTAAAATTTTGAGTTTTGTGTTCCTCGACTGTAAAATTTTCATGTGGCACTCAGTTTTTCGCTACCTATTAATTTTTTACTCACTTAAAAAAACCTTAACTGATATTCAATTTTTTGATAATTTCAGGCACATACACTTTTCTTTTTTTCTTTATTGGCATTTTTTTTCAGTTCTTTTATATATTTGAAAAGTTATGTTTCAAACTTGAACTTATTTGGATTATATTTGGACGTTGAATTATATATTGAATTATTGAAATTCGAAGAACAAGTTTATGTTTTAGAACTTAAGATTCAAAATATAAATTTGTATTTAATAGATTAAACTACTTAAAATTTAAATTACTAAAATAATATTTATTTTGAAAGATAAAAGAACTTTATATTTAATTTCTGAAATTATATTGAAGAAATTACACCTATTGAAGGGTTATACTCTTATATTTTATAAAATCAAGAGTGGGTATATATGTAAATGCCGCTCCTCAACAGGTGCAACTGATGTGTCTTTAATAAAGCGCGGGAATGATTAACGTACGGAACTCCGTTAAACTTTCTTCTTTTTTTACCTCAGCGGCGCGGCTTGGGGTCCTATCTCTTGCTTTCTTTTCTTTTTTTGGTCGTCTGTATCAAAGTGCTTGGTCGAAGCAAAGCAAAGTGCGCCCTCTCTTCTCTCCCCATTTCTTTAACAATATCTCTCTCATCAATCACACCATTAAAGCTATAAAGCAAATCCAAAAACTCGCATACAAACAAGATTTCCAACAAAAAGAAAGAAAAAGAAGTTTGAAATCTTTCTACTACTCTATCACAGTCACATTCTTTTCTTGCTCATAGAGAAATCAAAAGCTAAAGCCCCCCCTCCCTCCCTATTTGCCCCCACTTTCCATCCAAAGTATCTCCACAACACTAAGTAATATATACACAAATTATGTCTTTCTTTACTATAATTCTGGCGAAAGAACCAGAGATTTTGGGAAAATTATGGCGAGTACCAGTGGAACGAAGGTGGAAGGGGGCCCACCGCCTAGAACGGCGTCTAGACGGGTATCTAAGGCCCCCACTATGGTAGACCCTGCCGCCGGTGAAGATCAAAATTCATTGGATAGTGAACTTGTGCCTTCCTCCTTAGCCTCCATTGCTCCTATTCTTCGTGTTGCTAATGAAGTCGAAAAAGAAAATCCTAGAGTTGCTTATCTCTGTAAGCCTATTTCCATGATTTTTAATTTTTTTTTCCTTCTGATGTCTGATTGCTTTAATTTGATAATTTAGTCCTATTGATTGGAATTTTTGTACCTTATGATTAACATGGAAATGCACTCAAGGATTTAACTTACATTTGGAGTCAATAGGTATAATAAACTAAAATAAAATTCTCTTAGGGTGTGTTTAATTTCAAGTCCGTAGTTCTTATTTTACAGTTTAAATTTAAGATGAAGATTTCTTTTTTCTAATGCTGGTGGTGTCCAGCCTAGCTTGCTCTCCTCTTTATATTCCAGTGGCACCTGCTACTTCCCACCAGCACAAGTAACAAGTGACTTTGCCCACCAAAGTGTCGGCAAATGAGAAGAAATCACCTAATGTTTAATTTAAATAAAGATTCAAGCCCTTAGTTTTGGTAGTTATATGACCAACAACAGGATACTTTGGATCTTTATGGCGGTCAAGTTAAATATAAACATGGAAAATCTTTCAAGTTATATCTGGAATCAACTAGTGCATATGGTACCTCATAAAATTTATAGGATGAGTAATTGGTAATTCGAGGCTCACTTATTACAAAGAACATCCCTGCGATTCCTTTATCTATTTAGTTATAAAGGCGCGTAGTAGGTATAGCAAGTATTTTTGGCAACTTCACATGATGGAATTCTGAAAATGTACATCAGTGTTTGACTTGTGGGCAGATCAGCTTTGGTTCTAATCGTTAGAATGTTAAATTTATTGAATTGCAGTCATATTGAAGCTACTTTAACTTAGTTTGACTAACAATGCATAAAGCTGCCGAGAGCATTTCTACTTTTATGCCTTGGAAGGAGCTGAAGAAAACTCCAGGTGGTGTTTTCCCCAAGTAAAAATCATTATGAGGCACCCAAAAGTTGTGGCTTATGAGGGAGAGAAACAAAGTAAAACAATCTCGCATTGTGGCCTTGACAAAATCTCTAGCGCACTTGAGAGACTCTAATTAAATCGGTGTACTGTCCATGCCTCCTATGCGTAACAACCATAGCACCTACTCTGTTTATGTTGGAGACTTTTGGTGGGGGGCGTGAATGCTTTTTTTGGTTTCATTTAACTGAGACTGGATGCGCAAAAATCATGTGGATCATTATTACTGCAGATACTAGGTTATATTTTAAAACAATGTAGTGTCATGATTAGTCATATAGAAGGAGCTGAGGGTCTTTCGGAAACTGACTACCTCCACAAGATAGGGGTAAGGTCTGCGTACACTTTACTCTCCCCAGACCTCACAATGTGGGAATACACTATGTTGTTGTTGTAATGTTGAAGAGAGATCAATGTTATTTTATGCTCTCTTATCTTTGCTAGTAATTGTCTTCACTGATATTCGATTTGCGCTTTCTCATCTTTTCCTCCTTTTTATATATTTTTGAATTAGGTCGCTTCCATGCTTTCGAAAAGGCTCATAGGATGGATCCAACATCAAGTGGGCGTGGCGTTCGTCAATTCAAGACATACCTGTTACATAGACTTGAAAGGGTAGGGGCATCATATGCGAGTTAAAGCTTTGTGGTTTGATCATAAATAGCCCCCTTCTTAAGTGTAGTCTGCCGCATGTTGTTTGGTATAGCCATATAGACGGAACGACCTTCCGCAAGTTGACATGGAGCAGTGACTTAAGCAGATTCTTTGTAGCGGATTACATGTCTGGGTTTTACAATAGGCTCCCCCTGAAACCTATTCATGGCATTATTTCACATTTAGCCAGGATCTGCACAATTCAACTGATATCCCATTATGCTGGGATATGGCCTCAATGTGTTCCAAAATAATAAGTTCTTTCCTTTTAGTGGTGTTCATTGTCTGGAGTGCATACTGCTTCAACCTTGGGGTTAAAGCCTGTTTCTGCCATTTTCTAGTTTACGTGTTGAAACTGTGTGGTTGTGACAAATATTTTGCATTTGACATGTTTGTTTGACAGTATTTGGTATTTCTGTGAATAAGTAGTTCATATTCATCTTTTTATTTGTTCATGTTCTATGTCTTTAGTGTTAAAAGCTTTGAAATCCTCTCAATGATTAGCAGGACCGCAAAATTTGTACTGTTTTTGTTGGTTGTAGGAAGAAGAAGAAACTCAACCTCAACTTGCAAGAAATGATCCTAGAGAAATTCAAAAATTTTACCAGAATTTCTATGAGAAAAATATCAGAGATGGCCATCAAACAAAGAAACCGTGAGACTTCAACTTAAATTTGATGACCTTTTTGGAATTCTTTTGTAATGGCTTACCGCTGTTCATTTAATTACGGGTTGACCTTGGTTGCTTTATTAGAGAAGAGATGGCTAAGATCTATCAAATTGCAAGTGTGCTATATGATGTGCTGAGGACAGTGGTACCCTCTTCAAAAGTGGATGATGAGGTTTGATCTGTGTTTGTATGCAGTCCTTTGACTTTTCCAGTGCTTATCCCTCTTATGAAAACTTGAAGCTCTAGTGTCTTTTTCTTCACAGACACATAGATATGCCAAAGATGTCGAAGAGAAAAGAGAATACTATGAGCACTACAACATTCTTCCTATTTATGCTGTTGGGGTCAAACCGGCAATAATGGAACTTCCTGAGGTTTTATGAAAGTTTGCTTTAATCTCAGTTTCATTTGCTGGCATGCTTCTTTTGTGTGATTAAAGAGTATTCTGTATCATTATTATTACAGAAAGGTTGATGTAATTGTCTTTCTTGATCAGATTAAGGCTGCTCTTCGAGCTATAAGAAATATGAATAATCTTCCTGTTCTTAGAATGCCTGATGACAAGGATAAGTCAGTCAATGACATACTCGAATGGCTTGCTTCAGCCTTTGGCTTTCAGGTAAAATATAGTACTGATCATGACTCTCTAGGCAGGCGTTCAAAAACTAATTGTCTTACATAAGACAATGTGCTTAAGTGGCCATTAGCTGTTGCATTGCTTTGTATTGCAAAAATTTATTATTCACACCAAAAAAATCTCAAGTTCTGAAAGGGGACAATCTCTCGTACAAAAGGTGACACTGGATGAATAGTTAATGTTCATTTCAGCTCTTCGCCAGTGTAAATTTTCATTTGAAGCTATACTGTTTTAGACAGCACAGTCAGGTTAATGAGATGTTGGTGTCGCCATTTTGGGAGTTGAAGGTTAAAGTTGAGTTTGGATCTGAAAGTTCATTCCATACTGTTTCAACTCATTACACCTAGAAAATCATGTGTCTGAAATCTGTTTCATTGAAACATGTTTGTGTTTTAACCACCTCCTTTCTGAAACCCACTATTTCCCGACATTTTTATTACTACGACTTATGAGTAGCACTTGTTTGGAACCCAATTCCCACAGAATGCGACAGAAGATATCTTCAGTTAATATGCATAGCTGCCTGGATCTTCCCTTGGCTGTCTGATAACTGTGCATTCAAGCCAGGATAAATTCTTCGTTCTACCGTTCAACAAATTGTATGAAGCATGTGTGACGTGCAGTTTGAAATGAGCAGAATTTACTAGTGAATAAAAAATCTCAAACATGTAAAGCTTATCTGACCTCATTTAGTTAGTTGTTTTCTGAAGTGTTTACCAAATACATGTGAAACCAAGATGCTTACATGAATTCATGAGTTTCTGTTTGAACTTCAGAGGTACTTTAAATTCTTCCTCGATGAAATGTTACACTTTGCAAGTCTCTCTTGTTGTAATCGAACCACCTGCTAGTCTGTTATTTCTGTTAATTTCTATTGCATTGCACTTGGGGGTGCTGTGCGATATGTTATGGCATACCTTAGTATATCAGGAATACGTATACCACCTTACAGGAAGCTACCTCCTTGAGTTCGCCTTGGTTCTGTTAATTGCATGCGATACTCTTTCTGATGCCTTAGAACAAAGATGTGGCATTTAGCATTTTTCAATTGCTTCTAGTACCATTTCCTTCAACATGCTGATAGTTGAGATTTCCGAACTTCATCTGACTGTATCTTGCTGCTGATTTATGTGGAATCAAGAAAGCAAATGTGGCAAATCAAAGGGAGCACTTAATATTGCTACTTGCAAACATGGATATAAGAAACAAGAGTGTGGAAGAAGATGCAAATTATAATCAGGTAACTGTGTATCTGCTCATTTAATAATTATGCCAGTTTGATTAAATATGCATATAGGTCTCTACTTATTTTGTATGCTTAGCAGACAACCTTTTTGGCACTTTTCTCTTGAAAGTTGAGTCCAAGAGAACATTTTTGCAGTTGGACATGTATACAGTTCAGCAGCTGAAGGATAAGATATTCAAAAACTATGAATCATGGGGCAAATATTTGCACTGTCCTTCAAACCTCAGGTGAGCCGAGTAGCCATTATGAAATTACAAGCACAACCTCCTAGAATACATTGCATTGGTTTGCTCCTTTTTTATTTTTCCAAAACAAATATGTATACATTATTCCTTTCATCCTAAAGTGAATGAATCAGTTCAGCGTACAGATTCCAAACCTGCTCATTGCTGCCGTAAATATGAAGCTCAGTTCTTTACTCCTTACATTAAATATACATACTTAAAAATTGTATTAACCGTACTATAACTCACAATTTTTATAATTAAAACATATTTAGAAGATGTTTGAAAAGTCATACTCGACTCAAAAAATATATTTGATTCTCAGGTAGTAGTAGTGTATTATAAAAATGGGACAGAAAACGATTTTTCTCTTGCTTCGCCTTAACGTCTTGTGTTTCAGGTTTCCTCAGGGTTGTGACAAGCTACAGTTGGAGCTTCTTTATATTGGCCTATATCTTCTTATATGGGGGGAAGCTTCAAATATACGATTTATGCCAGAATGCCTTTGCTATATCTTCCATAATGTAGGTTTGCTTTCTTATCAAATGAGATAATGCTTCTCTATTATTATATTGGATTGCTTGGATGTATCTATATCTTCAGTACATGCCTTGGATTTGTCTAGAATCTGCTGGTCAATTAACACCAATCACTGCTTGTGTTGCCTCTTGTGGACCATTTCATGTGCACTATTCTCAAACACTGAAGAACTGACATGATACTAATACGGTAATACCAAGATAGATACGTCTTAAGGGACACTTAGTTTTTTGTTGGGAAGGGTGAAGTGGACGTAGTGGAACAGTGACAACATGTAAAATGTTACCGTGTGACCTCTTCATGGAATGTGACCAGTTTTGCGATGCTTGATTGATGCGATCATTTCTCCATAATGAACTGCCCAGTCCTGTTATACACATTGCACACATGTAATGCAAGAGTTCTATACACATTGCACACAAGTATTTCAGATGGATTGTAGAGATTGTTCTCCATGTTCTTTTTCAGAAATAGCGCTACATTATTTGTATGAGAAGTAACCCTCGATCGGTGTGTGTGCTTTTTGTACTTCTAAAAATCAGATGGCACATGAGATGCATGGAATACTATTTGGAAATGTACTTCCTGTCAGTGGAGGTGCATATCAACCAGTGTCCCATGGCGAGGAGTCTTTCCTGCGGGATGTTGTAACCCCTATTTATGAAGTCATTCGTAAGGTAAGTCCTATATTTGTGCTATTTACTACAAAGTATTGTTGTTTATCACCTTACATGAATTATTTTTGCTGAAAAAGGAAGCTAGGAGAAACCAGAGTGGGACAGCAAGCCATTCAGCATGGAGAAATTATGATGATCTGAATGAATACTTTTGGTAATCAATTGTATAACATGTTATAATTTTGTTTTTTCTGGCTAAGGAAGAAGAGACTTATACTCTTCCTTTGCAGGTCCGATAAATGTTTTAAGCTAGGTTGGCCAATGGACAAAAAAGCTGATTTCTTCGTGCACTCAGAAAAAATAAATAAAGCAAATGTGGTATGTGTCTCTGATCAGATATATTACCATGTCTGTAAAGATAGCGTAAGAGACATTATTTAGTAGTTTTGACAACCTTGGGTAGCTATGTTTAAGTCCAGTGAACTTCCTGAGGTTCCTGTATACTAATGGAAGCACTAAACTTTCCATGGCATCAAATTTATTCACTAGATTATTCCATTGTATTGAATTATGCTTCCTTAAATAAGGTTATGATATTGGTTTGCAAGATCCCATCATAAAATGTTGTCTCTGGATCAACTCTTACTGCCTTACCTCAACAGAAAAATTAATTATACTTCAAGAATGTCATATTCTTTTGTACTTATATATATTTAAAGATGAAACAATTATATCTGGTTAAATAGAAGAGCACAAGTTACTTAGGCAAGATCTTGGCTGCTTCACTTACTGCCAATGGGTTTTCTATTGGGTGATTTGATTCTTTAACATGATGTTGCATCCTGAGCCTGAACCAGAGTTAAACCCATTCACATGAGATATTTAGACTCACACATTGCATGTAAATAGGAAGTGAAGTTCTTTGAATAAGAAGTTTGTTTACGCAAGTAAGTTTGAGTAGGTTTTTTGTGATAAGAAACTCGACCTTGGTCCTAAATCAACCCCAAAAGCTAGCTCAACAGGGGAGGATTTCCCTAGGCCATATAAAGAGACCAAATCACCCTTAACCCACCAATGTGGGAACTCAACAATTTGCATCACTTTTGAATCGCATTAAGAATAAAAATAGTCATCAAACCTTTAGCTTGTGAACCACTGTATACTGTACATTCTTTTTGAGTTCTTTGCCCAAGTAAGTTCGAGAACTAAGAGTGCTTAGCTTGAGTTAGTTCCAACTTCCACATAGCAGGTGTAAAACTAAGAGAATTTTGTTGCTCTTTAAATGCGATTAAAAGTATAAGGCGCTCCACTTGTTGAGGATTGTTTTGTTTTGGATATTCATTCTCTTATAAACCATGCTTTGCTTTGAAGTGTTCACTCATAACTTCCATGTTAAACTTATTAGACAAACATTGTTTTTTGGAGCTGCGGAAAAGGAGAATGAACTTTTTCTACTGCACCAATATGCCAAAAGATAAAAACTGGAAAATAAAATATTAAAAGAACACATGATCCTTGACTCTGGGAGAAAAGAATATACGTAATTGCTTTTCTCTGAAAGTCTGGCTGGTCGGTATCTTGACTTCCAAAGTGAATATTCTAACATATCTTGGCAAGTTAACTAAGACGTTCAGAATACCTGAAATTGTCAAACTTGTAGAATTTGGCTTTTCTTTGTCCTCACATTTTCAGCCTCTCTGCCCTCTCGGGTAGAGGTAAGGCCTGTCTGCATATTACCCTCCCCAGACCCCACCTTGTGGGAATATACTGGGTTGTTGTTGTTGTTGTTGTTGTTGTTGTTTGTCCTCACATTTTCTTTGTTTTAGACACAGTATTCTCTCATGTTTCTTTATAATTTGACTAATGTAGCTTGATTATCAGGGACATAATAATGGTGCTACTGGAGGGAGAAAGCCTAAGACAAATTTTGTTGAAATTCGAACTTTTTGGCACCTTTACAGGAGTTTTGACCGGATGTGGATATTTTTTATATTGGCACTTCAGGTATGCTATGTTTTATTTGAAAATCTGCACGCTCTTCTTTCCTTGTCTTGATAGTATAAACTGTGTGGGAACATATTTACAAGGGCTGGGAGAAAGCAGAGATAATAAGGCAACACAACCATTATAAGTTAGTACAAGCACTCTTTGGAAATGGAACTACTCAGCAGGTCTGAGTGCTACACATTCCCCAGTAAATTTTAAGGGATCTGTTGCTTCAAGATAGTTCTAGTATTTTATTGAATATAAGCCGTTATTCTTCTGCAGTGCTTAGAAAACCAAGCGTACTAAGTATTTAAATCTCCATATAGATGCCACTGAATGTATAGTTATTCAAATATCCACCCTTGGCTATTTTGCGGTTGAAGAGCAGTGTTATCAAAGGCAAAAAGTGCAAAAAAAGAGGCTAAAGGCAAAACACAACTGAAGTGCGGTCATTAATGAAAAACGCATTGATCAACTGAGCCCTGGATTCTGAACTAGTGGGGATTGGCTGGATGAATCATCTGAATTCATTCCGCTTTATTGAGACTTTTAGAAATTTATCATATGCAGCCTCCTCCTTTAAGTCTGTCACTGCTTAGCAAAGCTCACATAGGCGAATGTTATAGCTTTCTTTAAATCCGTTTGATGTATTTTAGATGATTAGAGTCGAAATGTATTGGTGTAACTATTGCTGAATTCGTGGGGTTTGTTTTTCTGGGTTGGGATTGAATTTAACGGATACTGGACTGAAGAGTTCAGATTCGTTAACTTGACACATGGTATGCCATATATTTACCTTGCATGTCCACAGTAAGTCCTCCAATTGACAGTTACCTGATCACTTAGAGTGTTATGAGTTCTTGTTCAGGTGTTGTTAAGAATAAGAATATTTTTATAGAAGATATTGAGATGGTTAACAAATATTAAGGGTTAAACATGCGTTGCCATTATTTTGAGTTGGGTGCTTGGGTTGTTACAATATAAAAAATTATACTTGCAAATATATTGAAGTTCCGTTGTAGCTCATGTCATCTTTATAAAATGTTTGTAATGATCTCATTTCAATCCCTCTCAGGCAATGGTTATCATTGCGTGGAATCAGTCAGGATCATTGTCCGTGATTTTTGACGCGGATGTTTTCAAAAGCGTCTTGAGCATTTTCATAACTGCTGCTATTCTTAACGCGTTGAGAGGTACTTGCTTTGCCTTATTTTATTTCCTTTCTTTTACGCCCACCAGGAACTCTTTTATTGAATGTGTAAGGAGTGCATCTAGATTTTACCACTTTTGGTTGTGACTGTATTTCATTCGGAAGCTGAGTGTTGGTCCATCGATATGTGTGCTTTCTGCAGCTACTTTGGACATAATTCTTAGTTTGAGAGCTTGGAGGAGCTTAAAGTTTACCCAGATTCTTCGCTACCTTCTGAAATTTACATTTGCCGCATTCTGGGTTGTTGTCATGCCTGTTGCTTATTCAAAGTCTGTTCAGGATCCAGGGGGAGTTTTGAGAATCTTGAGTAATTTGGGAGGTTATGTTCAAAATGAGTCACTGTATTACTACTGTGTTGCTATTTACTTGATACCAGAGATATTGGCTGTCTTTCTATTTTTCTTCCCTTTCTTGCGGAAATCCATGGAGCGTTCAAATTGGCGAATCATCACCCTCCTTATGTGGTGGGCTCAGGTCAGTATGTTTATGATTTGGTACTTTTATGGGCGGTTCTGTCACATTTGTCTAATAGCTATAGTGTTTCCAGCCTAAGCTTTATGTTGGAAGAGGCATGCACGAAGACATGTTCTCCCTTTTAAAGTAAGAACTCATTTGTCTTATATCTTTACGCATATAAACAAGTCTTGTTTGATAGCATTTCTTTCTTCTGTTCCTTTCGTATTCGTTTTTCGTATTCTGTGTGTGGATGTGGGGCAAGGTTAATGGGTTGTAGTGATTAGTGAATACTCGTAACCATGTTTGGTGCAGCGAACTGACCTAACATTTCATTGCTTCATTTTATTTGCTCAGGTACACTCTCTTCTGGATCATGCTCATCATTAGCAAGCTCGCATTCAGCTACTATGTTGAGGTAATGTTTTTCCTTAAGCTCTATTATTCCTTTTCTCCTTGTAAATCCACTTTAGCATGTCTGAGGAGTGGTTATCTTTATGACTACCTTATACCACATGTGAGAAAATAAATTTTAAGAAAATATGTAAACGAAAACTTGTATAACTGTCGTGGGTTCCTACATAACATGCAATCCACATGATTCTGATGTGACTGCTATGTCATCAAAAGGTTGTCTTAATGATACTGTTGACGTGGATTGCCACATCATTAGACTGTTGTGAATAGACTTGTCCACGTTGCATTCTACCTCCGCATAACCGTCATGTTATGTTCTTTCAACGTGGCTTTTCCGAAAGGACTACCACACATTATTCAACTCTATCTGCGACACCTTTTGTCCCTTTAGGAGTATTGGTTAATTAGTTCTAGCTGTTCTAACTAAGATGTTCTTAGAAACTATGGTGCATGGTTGGCTTGCACTATAAAGTTAGGGATCAGTTTTTCTGATGTTGTACTTTTAATGTCAATTCTGAATTATTTTTAAGACCAATGTCTATCTCAATAGACTAATATGTACTGCTTCAGAAGCATTACTTAAGACTAACGGTGTTATTTGCAACTTCAATTGACAAAAGCACCCACTCCATTTGCTTCTTCAAGAAGAAGAAAATGAAAGAAAGTCAAGCTGAAACTTCAATTTTCCTCAGATCTCTCTGTCTTTTCAGTACGTGATGGTTCTTAATTGGATTGTTCTTGTTTCCTCTGTGTCTCTTTTTGCCTTTCCCTGCAGATATTGCCGTTAGTGCAGCCTACCAAGACAATTATGGATATAAGAGTCACAAGCTTTGACTGGCATGAGTTCTTTCCACATAGTAAGTCTTTGTCCGAAAATCTTTGACCTTGCTTTGTTGCCAACATGTGCTTAATCATTTCGAATTTGAATGTTATTCAGTGCCACATAACATTGGAGTAGTGATTGTCATATGGGCGCCAATTCTTCTGGTATGTTATGGAAGAAAAACCACTGAGAATGACAATCTGATGTTGAGTTCTAAGAGATGTGGATTGCCTGTAGGTCTATTTCATGGACACACAAATTTGGTATGCTATATTCTCTACAATTGTTGGAGGGATCTATGGTGCATTCAGCCACCTCGGCGAGGTTGGTTAATTCTTTGAAGCGATGAATGGTTTCTTGGACTGAATTTTTCTGGTTCCTCTTGAAAAAACTTGTCACACTGTTAACTATTTCGACTTTTTTGTTTTTCAGATAAGGACGCTAGGGATGTTACGATCACGGTTTGAGTCAATTCCTTCAGCTTTTAGTGAACGTCTTGTGCCATCGTCAAAAGCTGAAAGAAAACATAGACATCAGGTGGCACTTACTTATATATGCAAATTGATGCTCCCATATTCTTGCATCATCACAAATCCTTTGTCCTTCTTTAACTATTTTTAGTTCTGCTGAACTTTGTGTTACTGTGGTAGGATGATTCTTTGGAAAGGAAGAACATTGCGAAGTTCTCTCAGATGTGGAATGAGTTCATACTTTCCTTGCGGATGGAGGATCTCATCAACCATAAGTGGGGACTGTTCCTGAAGTTTATTGTGCTCCGAACTTAGTGAATAGATTTTGGTAGTTATGCACTTTAAAATTAAGTTGGTGATTCCTTTGTTGCTGTGAACTTCCAGGGAAAGAGATCTGCTTCTTGTACCCTATTCATCAAGTGAAGTCTCTGTTATTCAGTGGCCTCCTTTCTTGCTCGCTAGTAAGGTGATACTTGATTCCTGTTGTTTATTTTAGATCATTGCGAAATTCCTTTTTTGGCTCAGTGTTTTCACCTGATTCTTATTAGATTCCAATAGCACTGGATATGGCAAAAGATTTCAGGGGAAAAGAAGATGCTGACCTGTTCCGGAAGATTAAAAGTGATGATTTTATGCGCTCTGCAGTGATTGAATGCTATGAGACACTCAGATATTTGCTGGTCGGCATTCTGGAAAACAAAGATGACAAGATGTAAGGCATTTTCAAGTCTATTTTCTTGTTTATTTTTCGGACTATCTAATGCTGAAGGTTCAGGTCCATATTTGTCATACAGTTTTCCCGTAATTTGTCGCGAAGAAGCCATATGACCACTTCGAATTTGGTGTTTTTTATAGGGTTGTGGAGCAGATACGCAAAGAAGTAGATGACAGCATTAAAGATAGAAAGTTCTTAAGGAAATTTCGGATGAGTGGGTTGCCCTTACTGAATGATAAATTGGAGAGATTCTTGAATCTGCTGGTTAGTACAATACATGTATTTGCACAAACACAACTAACTAGTTCTAAATGCTTCCTTCTGTATTTTTCTGCTTTTTGAAGAAATTTTGGATGTTGAGTTGTCTGCTAGTACGCTCTGTGTGTTTAATATGGTGCTTACAGGTGACTGATTATGAAGATGAAGAGGCGAAAAGATCCCCTATGATTAACCTTATCCAAGATATCATGGAAATTATCATTCAAGATGTTATGGTTGATGGCCATGAGTAAGTTCTTGACAGAAAGTAGTTTTCTCAGAGGACACGAGATTTAGGCAATCAAGTCTGCATTGTAACGAGCATCTTCAATTTTGATGTACAATTTGTATTTTCTTTCTTTTTCCCCTAGAATTCTGGATAGAGCTCACCAGGTTGACAGAAAGGAGCAGATATTTGAAAGGATAAATATCCATCTTACTCATAACAGATCATGGAGGGAAAAGGTATTTTTGAAATCTGAGCTTTGTTTCTTTGTTAATTCTTTAAATCACGCTCTTATATATTACTAATGCTTTTATCTGGCTCTTCTGTACCACATCTGTTCTATAGGTTATCAGGCTTAATTTATTGTTGACTGTGAAAGAGTCTGCCATTAATGTGCCAACGAATTTGGATGCTCGCCGTCGAATGACCTTTTTCGCAAACTCCCTTTTTATGAAAATGCCAGATGCTCCAAAAGTTCGTAATATGCTTTCTTTCAGGTTAGTTCTGAGCTAGAATTAAAGGACCATTATTGCTTTGCTGGTGAAGTTTATGTCTTCTATTTTATTTTATGAAGCATTCCCCAGATGCTGTTCTTTATGCAGCATTGCTGAAGCTATATAGGATTGGCAATGGGGAGGGGCAGGTTGAGCTTAATACCCCCCCCCCCCCCCCAAAAAAAAAAAAAGATTACTATTTTCAGTTTTTAAACCTCCCCTCCTCGCTTAAGTTTTCTTTTCTTTTCTATTTTTTCTTTTCTTTTTCTCTTTGTTATTTATCAAAAAGCATGCAAAATTAACATGTTTCAAATTTTAATATCTCGGTTGGATTTTTCTGTTTCGAGTTTTAAAAAAAATGAAGTATTTAGTAATACTTATCATTCTTAAAAACTTCTTGTCCAACTCCTTTAGACTTATCAAGTAAATTCTTTAAGATAACATTTAATTTACAGGAATTTAATAATTTTTACATATTGCAGAGAATTATAATTTGAAACAACCAATCAAAATGAATAAAGACGCCAACAATTAAACTGAAAATTAAGAAAACAAACTAATAGAAAAATAGGACAACATATTCCAGTCCTGTACATCATTGGTTCCTTAGAGTTAATAAACCAAAGCAATTTTCTCTCATATTTGTCACGGAGACTGGGAATACCGATTTCATTAGGGGATTATGATCGAGAGATTATGTGACAATATTATATTATACAAACTGTAAGGAACTAGAGATAAAATCAGTTTAATGAAGATAATATATGGATGGCTTCATTAGATACGAAAAAACAGCAAGCTCCTGAATACCAAAAAAGATTGAAATCTTTGACCCGCCCCGCTTAACATTTTTTTTTATATAATTATTTTTCAACCCGCCCCGCCCCGCATAAACTTCAAACCCGTCCCACACCACTCCATTGCCATCCCTAAAGCTATATATCAGGAACTAAAGTTTTGTTGGTCTGCCACACTGCTAAAGTGGTAGTTTGACAAATGAATCTGGTCGTGACACAAAGCAAACCTTTATAGAATTTATTACTGATGGGCTGAATGCTGACTCTTTCAGTTTTTAGCATCTTCCAACTTACAGTTTTAAGTGAACAGTAAATTAGAAGATTCTTGTCCAATATTATGCTACATATACAACTTGAATGGATCTTTAATTGTAGAGGAAAGTGCTCACTCTTTCATTTTTCAACTCACTGTTCCAATTAAAAATGAAACTAAGAGTAAACTGTTTGTACAGATGATATTTTGAGTTTGTAGTACTTAAAACTATAGTTTGAAGTCTGAGTAGTTAGTTTTATAATTCTCTGCAATAGTTGAAATTGTGACATAAGTATGGCATCATATATAGTACTGTATGATTATAATACATTGAACATTGGACAGAGAAATTATTTCTATAATGATAAAATGCGAGTTCCTTATGAATGACTAAAAAGAAGACCAGATCAAGTTTTTTTTTTTGGGGTGGGGTGGGGGGGTGGGGTGGGGTGGGGGGAGAGATAAAGGGAGTACACAATCCCTTATTAATAAGTATAGAAAAGCAGTTATCAGCAGATACTTGTCTTCTGTTATGGAACACACAGACAACAACAACTACCCAGTAAAATCCCACAAAGTGGGGTATGGGGAGGGTAATGTGTACGCAGACCTTACCCCTACCCCGATAGAGCAGAGAGGCTGTTTCCAATAGACCCTCGGCTTAGAAAGACGGAAATAAAAAACAAGAAAAGACAATTCATTAGTAACTCCAGTAGAAACCGTAATAGTAACAGAAGCATAACAACCAAAAGATGAATGACATGCAATAACAATAACCGGAATCTAAGGCCCGCAGCTAAGATAAACAACAAGGATAGTGTGGATTCAACATAAACTGCAAGCCATCTAAGATCAACCCTAATCCAACCCCGCCTCACCCCCGATATGAAGTAAGGAAAGCTCTAGTACCCCCTAACCTACAAAACACAGACACCGCACAGATATTTGACAACTGTGGTACGAGGATTTTGAGGGGAAAAAATGACAATAGAAAATTTTTTTTGTAGAAAATATGGGGACTCACTTTCATATATTAAATGAATGACAAAAGGCACTTGAGAAACTTCTTCTTTCGTTTGTTCACTTGATTGGTTCTGAAAACACCAATTCTCTACTTACCATGCCTGTTACTTTTAAGTTCTTCCTCTAAATATCTTATATTGCTTGATATTCCTGTTTCATACTCATGTTGCAACGACGTGTCTGCGTGCTGTGCTGCAAATGCAGAACTGATTTCAATATTTTTGTTTAATGTCCAGTGTCTTAACTCCTTACTATAATGAAGATGTTCTCTATTCTGATGAGGAACTTAACAAGGAAAATGAGGATGGTATTACCACTCTGTTTTACCTTCAGAAGATATATCCAGGTGAGTGTGTAATCTGTGGCTTGTTAATTGCTGTATCGCATTGCAACACAGATAAAGCACTAAATTTAGTTGTTTTTACTTGGTCATGAAATAGATCAATGGAAAAATTTTGAGGACCGCATCAATGATCCTAAGATGGGATACTTAAATAAAGACAGGAATGAATTGATTCGTTACTGGGTATCTTACAGAGGACAGACACTTGCAAGGACAGGTCAAATAGCAATAACATATTTGATATTTCATGCAACTTCTGACAGTATATTTTGTTTTCACTCAACTATGCTCTCTTCTTCTATTGTGCTCGTGAAATTCCAGTGAGAGGAATGATGTACTACAGGGAGGCTCTTGAGCTTCAGTACTTTCTAGATTTTGCAGAGGACAAAGGTGCTACTTGAATCTTTTTGTTTCATTGTGTACGGATACATACGTGAGACTGTGGATTGGATGTGGTTGGTGCTAACTATCTACTCTTTACTTTGCAGCAATTTTTGGAGGTTATCGAATCATTGATATGAATCAAACAGATTACAGAGCACTGAAGGAGCGTGCACAGGCATTGGCAGATCTGAAGTTCACCTATGTTGTGTCTTGTCAAATCTATGGTGCTCAGAAGAAATCCAGTGAATTGCGAGACCGTAGTTGTTATGTCAATATTCTGAATCTCATGTTGACGTAAGTTGGAATATCTGAGTACTCCACTAGTTGGAAATAGGGGGTATTGTTGATTCTATTCTCAACCTTTCAGGTATCCATCTTTGCGTGTTGCTTATATAGATGAGCGTGATGAAACTGTTAATGGGAAGTCCGAGAAGGTTTACTACTCCGTACTGGTGAAGGGAGGTGATAAATTAGATGAGGTATGAGTGTGATTGCGAAGGAAAACCAAGTTTTTTTTTTAACAAATGCTTTTTTCTCAATGATTTGTTATTTGCGTAAAAGTTTCCTTACTAAAGTAAGATCTTTCTGTCTTCATATAACTGGAATAAGCAGTGTTTTCTTGTGCTACCATGCTAGGAAATATACCGTATCAAGCTTCCTGGTCCTCCTAAAATTGGGGAAGGGAAACCTGAAAATCAAAATCATGCCATCATTTTTACTCGTGGAGAAGCATTACAAACCATAGATATGAATCAAGTAAGTTTCAATTTTTTCTGCTTCTTCATTATAATGTACAAGGAGTCTTACTCCTTTTTCTTCTAGGATAATTATTTTGAAGAAGCTTTCAAGATGAGGAATGTATTGGAGGAATTCTTGAAGCCTCATAGGCAGCGAAAACCGACAATACTAGGTTTAAGGGAGCATATTTTTACCGGAAGGTTTGCTTGCAATATTTGATCTTACAAGTCCTTGATTGCTCACATGGTTATAGAAGTGCTTACTGTGTCCTTTGTATTGTAGTGTCTCTTCGCTTGCTTGGTTCATGTCCAATCAGGAGACCAGTTTTGTAACCATTGGACAAAGAGTTTTGGCAAACCCATTAAGGTGAGTCTTCTTACTGGCCTTCAAAATGAAGTAGGTTCTCCACTGATACAGAGTAGGTTACCAGAAGCTGCTAATGTTCTTACATATAGATCATTAATTAGAAGCTTTATTTGATGCTTCTTCCTGTGGCCTCTTGCCTTTCCAACTGTCTGCGAGCATACCTTTTTATTCCAATTGTGGTGAAATGGTTGCTACAATATTTTAATTGCAATTAACTCGTGCTACGTTATTGTTTTGATTTTCTCTCTTTTCAAAGACTGACTCATAACTTTTGTTTTTACTCTTTTTAATTTCACAGGGTAAGATTTCATTATGGTCATCCTGACATTTTCGACAGAATCTTTCATGTAACAAGGGGTGGTGTTAGTAAAGCTTCTAAAACAATTAACCTAAGTGAAGATATTTTTTCAGGTGAGATTGTATTCTTTAATGGTGATAGTGCTACAACATTTTTTGGGTACTTAACTGGGGTGCATCTTCAGGTTATAATTCAACTTTACGAGGAGGATTCGTAACACATCATGAATACATCCAAGTAGGGAAGGGTCGTGATGTGGGGATGAATCAGATTTCTCAATTTGAGGCAAAGGTGGCAAATGGAAACGGAGAACAGACACTGAGCCGTGATGTCTATAGACTTGGGCGTCGATTTGACTTTTACAGGATGTTGTCATTCTACTTCACCACAGTTGGTTTCTACTTCAGTAGCATGGTATGCAAACTGCTCTTAGTTCTATGCATACACTTCATTACATGAAATCTTTTGACTATCTGACTGATGGAATCAGGCAGCTGTTGTGGTCAAAAACTAAGTCAACAACAATATTTTGCACAAGTAAACAATGCTAGCTGATATAGCATAACTGATGCATGACATTATCTATATAGCTGAAATGTTACCAAAGAAAAGTAATGAGAAATAAAAAATTTGGAATGCACATATGAAAGAAATTGATGAATAAAAAACAAAAAGTAACAGAAAAGCGCATACTTATAGATTCATGCAGCGTCTCTTTATTTTATTTTTGGAGGTTTGATAAAGCGCTGATGATTATGTAGTGAACTTTGCTTAAACATTTAAGAGGCTCATTTTTAAAGCACATTATTTCAACTTCAATCTGTTTATCTTTATAGAGATGAATGTTCAGAACTGCTTCAAGCAGTTTGTGTGTTTGTGCTATCCAAACAGCCCCGGAGAGTGGTTCCCCATTTCAGACATATCATTCCCCCCACCCCCCCCCCCTCTCTCTCTCTCTCTCTCTTGTATTTTTTTTGTTAATACCCTATCTTCCTGCATTCCTAAAACAGAAGGGGGAAAATCAGAAACTAAGACTCATGAAACTATGTACTGGGGCTCATGATTTAGTACAGACGTAAAGCCTCATGCTCCTTGCACATTTTGTTTCTGAACATTTTGTATCTGTTCATGAGTATGCAGTAAACAAATTTAGGACACAATTCTGAGTAACAAATTATTTAACCATCAGATCATAGTTCTAGTATTTGGAATACAAAATAGGATAAAGAAAATAAGTCTTTGGGCTTGTCCCTGCATTTATTGCTTGTGACTTACAGCTCTACTACTGTACTATATGAAAGATTATTTTTCATTAAAAAGTAACCTAATTCCTTCAGCTGTACAGAAAATCATAAACTTGGTTAAATGGTGAAAACTGGACTTCATGTGTTAAGTCATGTGAATGAATTGAGCTCTCTATGCAGTTGTACTTACTCCTACTGCTGGTTTCCTTGCCTTTTGTTATCTTTAAGGAAGTCCAGATACTTTTATTTTCTCTTGTTTCTAAACATGCAGTAGTTATCCTTGTCCTCGAAAAAAAAAAAGCTTCTGTCTCCTTCAGTTTCAAGCTTGTTGTTGCCATTTATTTCTGCTGCAACCGGAGTTTTATTCTGGAGTCTAAATTTTCCAGGTTACTGTGCTTACTGTCTATATGTTTCTCTATGGACGCTTATATATGGTCTTGAGTGGGTTGGAAAGGCGAATTTTGGAGGATCCTACAGTTCGTCAGTCCAAAGCTCTTGAAGAGGCTATGGCTACGTCGTCTGTATTTCAGCTGGGATTATTGCTTGTACTCCCTATGGTAATGGAAATTGGGTTGGAGAGAGGATTTCGCACAGCCCTGGGTGATTTTATAATTATGCAGCTGCAGCTTGCTTCTGTATTTTTTACATTCCAACTCGGAACAAAAGCACATTATTACGGTAGAACAATCTTGCATGGAGGTTCTAAATATCGAGCTACTGGTCGTGGCTTTGTTGTTTTTCATGCAAAGTATGCAGATAACTACAGGATGTATTCTCGCAGTCACTTTGTCAAGGGGCTTGAGCTGTTTATGCTGTTAATTGTCTATGAAGTTTATGGGGAATCATATCGCGATTCACAGTTGTATTGGTTTGTTACTATTTCAATGTGGTTCTTGGTAGCTTCCTGGTTGTTTGCTCCTTTTGTCTTCAATCCATCTGGTTTCGACTGGCAAAAGACAGTAGATGATTGGACAGATTGGAAGAGGTGGATGGGAAATCGTGGAGGTATTGGGATATCGCCGGATAAAAGTTGGGAATCTTGGTGGAATGGAGAGCAGGAACATCTAAAACACACAAATTTTAGGGGTAGAGTGATTGACATAATCCTTTCCTTCCGCTTTTTTATTTACCAATATGGAATTGTCTACCATCTTGATATAGCTCATGGTAGCAGAGATTTACTGGTAAGAGCTTTTACTTGTCATTCTTTCCTTATTACTTTTGTTTCTCCTTTTTGGAGAAGAGTCTTACGGTTTCCATCAAATCATCTCATACAGGTGTATGGACTTTCTTGGTTTGTTATGCTAACCGCTCTTCTCGTCTTAAAGGTATTTACCTCTTAATGTGCTTGACACGTTACAACTTAAATAAACTAATATATTGGAAGTGGCCGAAGGAATCACATTTACCATAGTCTTACTGTTGATGGGAGTGAAATGCTGTTTCAACAGATTGCAAAGTTTTATCTTTCCTTCAGACAAAAATTACAATAGAGTAAACTGGTGACTGCTCAGATACAAAAATTGTATCTGTAACTAAGGAGCAGACACCTTCCAAAAGTTATTCACAGCGATACATCTTTCCTAGTTATGTCTATTTACAGAATATCTAGTTTTCTTCAATTGCAAAATATCTGCTTCATCGACAGTATCTTTCAGAGTAATTCATATTGCACCTTTCTATATGCTTGAACTCAATGTGCGAAATATTATGAAAACAACTATGCATATGCTTATGTTGGCCTAAATGTGTTTCTCTGATGCTGCTTCTTGTTGTCTTTCTTGCTATAGATGGTATCAATGGGCAGACGAAGATTTGGGACTGATTTTCAGCTCATGTTCAGAATTCTGAAAGCACTTCTGTTCCTTGGTTTTGTATCTGTCATGACCGTGTTATTTGTTGTTTGTGGCCTCACCATAACCGATCTATTTGCTGCCATTCTTGCCTTTGTACCGACAGGCTGGGGCATTCTTCTTGTAAGTTCATTTCTTATGCACATCATTTGGATCATCATTATTGTTCTATTTACTTGCTAATATGGTTCGTTCTCGGGCTGTGGTGAAATAGAAAAAGTTAAATTTACAATCCCCAGGGGTGGATGGAGTGTTATGCCGCCGGGTTCATCTGATGTGGTCAATAACTTCATGTACAAAAATGTAGTAAAATTGTAACAATAGTAGGTCTGAACCCTTAACCTTAAAACTACAATGAGTTCAATACTAAAAATCTTAAAGGTTGAACCCTAGAGCTTACATCCTGGATCCCCTTCTAACAATCCCCCATCTTACATTCTTTTGAATTTGGTTTACTTTGAAATGTAAGTCGACTTTAACTCATCTACTATCCAATGTGTCTCTTAATATTGTTTTCCAATTCATGGATCTTTCGTCTCTCTTTCTCCAATAAGCTACTAGAATGAAGTGAAAATTCTATTGTCAAGTCATACAGCTAATGGGCTAGCATGTTTTAAAGCTGTCACCTGAAGAAGCTGAAATTAACATTTTTCAAAGATAGTAAATTTTTGTAAGAGCATCTGACTGTGATATATACCTTTGTGAGTTAATCTCTTTCTTCATGTTCAAAGATTGGTCAGGCATGCAGACCGTGTTTTAAGGGGCTCGGAGTTTGGGATTCAGTAATGGAATTGGCAAGGGCATACGAATGCATTATGGGACTGTTCATATTCACGCCAATTGTTGTTTTGTCTTGGTTCCCATTTGTATCAGAGTTCCAGACGCGGCTGCTCTTCAACCAGGCTTTCAGTAGAGGTCTCCAGATTTCAATGATCCTTGCGGGGAAGAAAGCATCAAATTCTTGAGGTTTTCTGGCTGTTGTTTAGCACAGTTTACAGTAAATCTTTTTAAACTAGGCATTAATACCGAATGCACAAAGAAATCTTTTATTCTATCATATGTTCAAATAGGGTGTAAAAATATTTTGTAGCAAAGTGGAAGTCTTGAAAATATTACATACTCGTGTAGAAGATACATTACAATTGACTGTTTTTCTGTTGGTCATGCACTGTGTATATACTTGGACACGAATCTTTAGGCTTTTACTTACAATTATTTGTAGCCTTCATAAATTCTCACTAATATTATTATCCTGAAAATGCCAAGACTTAAAGCGATAATAATATCAGTCAAGGCTTCAGTTGATATGCTTGTCAGTGGCCTTTTTCAGGAAAATGGTCAAAATTAAAGAATGTTGTATTGAAGATTTCGACCATCTTTAAATTTTTCAGATGCTCCTACTTTTTCTTCCTGGTCAATAGTCAAAGGATGTGTACAAATTTTTCACTTATTTTATTATTTAATCGTGATAAATTAATATAATTTGATGTAAGCATTCGTGCGACCTATTTTATTTCAGTACTAAATAATTTGTCTTTACTTCCACTAGGTTCTAATAGCTCCTTTACCATTTGGTGAATTAAGCGTCTGAATATCAGAGACTAAGGGTGTGTTTGGTATGAAGGAAAACATTTTTTGGAAAAATGTTTTCCAATTTTCCCATGTTTGGTTGGCTTAAATGTTTTGGAAAACATTTTCCTTATCAATTCATTTTCCTCCAATTGGAGGAAAATGTTTTCCTTATCAAAAGAAGGGAAAACATTTTCCAAAACTCCTTCTCAACCATTCTCACCCTCACTAACCCACCCTCAAAAGAAGGGAGGGGTAGGAGAGTTGCAAAAAAAATATTTTTCTAAAAAAAACTATTTTTTACTCTCTAACCAAACATAGAAAATATTTTCAGGAAAATGTTTTCCACTTACCAACCAAACAAGAGAAAATAAGTGATAAATCCACTCATTTTCCATGAAAACATTTTCTAGAAAAACATTTTCCATGGAAAACATTTTCCTTCGTACCAAACACACCCTAAAAGTACAAATCATAAAATGAATTTACAAAAAGTGATTAGTCAATAACGTGTGCAGAATGTGGTACTTACCATTGCTGCATTTTTACACGTATTTGCCTAATGCTGCTCAAATTTGGAACGATTAGAAGATTTATATTGATCCCTAGTCGGCAAAGATATTTGTGGCTTCTTCTCTTTTGATTTATTTGTTTATTTATTTATATATTTATTGTATGAGTCATAATTTGATCCCACGACAATCAATCAGATTGACCGTTTCTTTCGACTAGCATAAACATAACAGGTGCCAAGATCGCCTCAATCGAGAATATTACCCGTATCCGCCCAAAGCCATGGCCGGGGTCGATACTTTTCGGATATGTCCGAAATAACCTCATAATGTGGGCCCGATCTTCAAGAAAGTCAACACGTACAACAAATATCTATAAATACAAGGGCAGACATCAGAAAAGGGGTTCACTCTCTCCCCATGGGGGCTCTAAGAAATATAGAGTAAAACACAGAGTGAGAACCCAAGACAAAAAATAGAATAACGGTAGACTTATTGAAACATGATTGTAAAGATCTGAACCTCTTCATGGAGAGGCAGATTAATCCATTATCATGAATAAAGATCACCAATATTTTCTGTTGTCCATGCAAGTATTTCCATTATCTTTTCTCTTATTAAATTTCAGATATGTTACGACTTGTTATGATTGACCTTTCATTTTCATTGATTGTTCTGAATTCATAAATGCTTGCAAATATTTACGAGTCAAATATTTATTTATTTATTTTTCCTTGTCTGACTTCTCTTTCTAGCATCGCAATCAACATGCAAGACAGCCACCAGCCAAAATTCAAGATTCTGATGCGATTTTAATATGAAGTCATTTCAAGCAGCAATAAGGATGTTTATCATCTGATGCTAAATGTCTCTTTTCATTCTAATTATAATATAAATATCTGTCCCAATTAGAGTAGAAATACTTGCAAATAATTACTCAATCTGTCCAAATAATTGCATTACTTCTATCTAACTTGTATATATCTGACGATATGGTTCAAGGAGCATCATAACCCTCTCAGGCTAATAATTGTACAGAAACTTTATATTTGCAAGATATGTAAGGAACGTCTTCTATAACAATAAAATAACATTTTGAGTAAAAAGTTAGAAAATACAGTAAAAAATTTTACATTAATAAAAAGATAGAAAGTTGAGCTTTGTAGCTTGAAATATATTTCACATATCGGAAACAAGATTGACTGTAATTATTTAAAAACCATAAAGATGAACCAAATTTAGTGCTGTATATTTTATTTTCTCTAACTTTGAATGTAAGTAAAAGTATAATCATACAAAATTACAAAGTAGCTGAACAGTTGTTGCGTGCCTTTACTGTTCTTCTGTGTGATACATACATTTTATTTTATTGATTCGTTCGCCAATACAATTTCCTGTCAATCCTATAGAAATTGACTAACGTTTACATTTAACTGCTTAACAATACACGAAAATACCACCAATCCATGTAATTACAATTCTTGGTATATATATATATATATATATACATTGAGGTGACACATGGATAGATATCACAATTGATAGGTAGGTAGGTGGAGAAGGGGAGCAATGAGTGGTGGGGCCCAGTAGGATATAATTAATCAATTACAATTCCAGTAATATTTTTTTATATATATATATATATATATATATATATATATATATATATATATATATATATATATATATATATATATATATATATATATATATTATTTTTTTTGCTCATTGTCTATTTCTCCTTTCATACCAGCAATTTTAGTACTATGCACGTATTGTCTTATTCTTCGATTTTTATTACTAGTTTCTTGTGTTTTGGTTATCTTATTAGTATGTAACTCGGGCAACAAAGATTCGAGCAGGATGGCGGTTAGTCTTCCTCGTCTCTTTCGAGTGGGCGGCGGGAATAACTCTTCTAGCATCAGCATTGTTACACTCCCTTTTTTCAAATGCTTTGAAATGCTTCTCTTATTATATTTGTATGGCTTCTTTACTGCAGGTTTTCTTTTCCAAAACTACTTTGAAATACTTTGCTTGAGTCGAGGTCTATCAGAAATAACTTCTCTGCCTTCATAAGGTAGAGATAGGGTCCGCGTATATATTATTCTCCTAAGCCGTGCCTCACTTTTAAAATTACATTAGGTATGTTGATGTATAATAAATTTTCAGTAAAGGGTGTTAATCAACTAACTAATCACTCTTTATTTGCGAAATGGCATAATATTAGACATCTAGCACCATAGAAGTAATTAAGAGTTTGTTTAGCCATACTTCTAAGAGGGTAAAAGTAGTGTTTTTTTTGTTAATTAAAGTATTTTATTTATCAAGTAACAATATTTATAATTCGTACAATCTACTACAAAAATGTCTAGCATGCCTCCTACTAGACATGAAGACCCAACTAGAAGTTACCTATCACTATTACTTCTATTGCTTAACTGATACTTCATACTCTATTTTACTTCAGGATACCAATTCAAACTAGCCATTGCTCTATCTAAACGAGGAAAATTGGCAGCTCTGATATGTATTTCCTGAATGATCAACCGTAGTATAGTATTGTTTGTTCTACTCTTCTTTTGAAAAATTACATTGCTCCTTTCTTGCTAAATGTGGTAGATTGTAGCTGCCAGGGTCATCATACAAACTGTTGCACCTGCACTCTTTCCTTTGCTCACCTGCTCCAGCCATGTCACTTCCTCCTGCCAAAATTTCTTCGGTCTTCGTATACCTTGCCATTCCAGTAGTCGTTGCCATATATCTCTCATGCTATCTCAAAATCAAAGAATAGGTGTTGCAATGTTTCATTTTCTTTGTTGCATAATGAGGATGTTTGTTCTGCAATTATACCCCATCTTGCTAGATTTTTCTTTAGTAGCAAGTCTTTGCTGAATTGACAGCTTTAGTATGAATATTCACTTGGGTTGTCCCTGATTGTTGCATACTAATTTCTTCCATATTATTTTTGGAAATTCTACTTGCATGGCTTTGTAAATTTGTTTGAAAGAGCATTTCTCCATCTTCTGAACATCCTCTTCTGAGAACCCTGCATTCGCAAAGTAGTTCCTTGCTTTGAATATCTTTTGTATGGCCCAAAATGCATTTTTTGGTTCTATACTCCAGACTGTGTTTCCCTTTGTGTAGTAAGTATGCATGCATTGTACACACAATTTCTCCTTTCTTGTGCAAATACTCCAAAGTAGCTTTCATATGGATGCTTTGTTCCACAACTCTACACTGATAAAATTTAATCCCAACTACCTTTAGTCCACACAATTTGTCCCAGGCTATCAAAGCCTTCTTTATTACTATCCATAAGAACCTTCCATAGATTGCTTCTATGAAGTGAATTATTTTTTATCTGAGACTAGAAAGATTTTATAGCAAATAGCATATACTCTTGACTAGCACTGCTCTTCCTACATACGACAGAAATTTTGTGGTCCAGCTTTGAATCCTGCTTAACATTCTCTCTATTAAGGGTTCACATTGGATAGCAGCCAACCTCTTAGTACTAAATGTGACACCGAGCTATTTGAAAGGTAATTCATCCTTTGTATAGCTTAGTATGTCCACAATTTGCTGCTGAAGCAAGTTCTTCACACCTCCAAAATAAATGCAACTTTTATTTGGATTAGCAATTAGGCATGAGGCTGATGAGAACATTTGAAAGTGCTGGTGCAGTATCTGTACTGATTGAATATCTCCTTCACATAATAGAAGTAAGTCATATACAAATTTCAGTTGAACTAGATTGAATTTGGCACACCTTGGATGAAATCTAAATTGTTTATTGACCTTTAGTGATCTACATAGGTACTCCATTGCTAATACAAATAAGAATGAGGATAGTGAATCTCCCTTCCTTATCTCTTTCATTGCCTTAAATGGTACAAAAGTATTACCATTTATTAACACACAATAGGACAC